>JAHWFP010208228.1:0-17594 GCA_023313725.1 Lithobius niger | reverse complement strand
GCTGAACTTCAGGAATAAACAGAACCTCGTAAAACATTCAAATTCAATAGCAGGCGTCGTGCATTTTGCTCGCTAACAGTCAGACGGTAAATGTATGAGTGTCATCATAATTAATGCGACCACAAACAGCAACTTGACAAAAAAAAATGAAGTCTTGACAATTGAGACACGCTGGTGTGTTGTCCACCAAGGCTCAGCGATAACATTGCGTCCATCGTACCCAGAAAAATGTAAATGAACGTGGCGACCACTAGACACTTGTATCTTTTACAGCTGGGGCAGGTTGGCTATTTCCAGACATCTGAGGATAAGTAACAATGCAACAGGGAAGGCTGGAACTTCGTTTGATCAGGATACTTGATGTCGCCAGACAATATAAAATAGTTTATTAGTGGCACAGCTTAATGTTTTCTTGTGTGAATAACGTTGATATTTGCCTAACTGCAAGCCAGCTACTAGGTAATTTCACGAAAATAAGTTCTTCCATGCTGTACATAAAGCTGAAATTTTGCAAGTAGCTATCTATACTTTAACCGTGGGACGTGTCTTTTGCTGGTTTGGGCCTTAGAGGAAGTGTAAATTTACAAAATTACCAATCAATCTCAGTACTAGAGTTATTGTTGTTGTTGATTTTAGGGAGCACGAACCCAAAGCTGTTGTTAATACAATAATCAATAATACAACAGTGAACAACATTTTGCTTACAACACTAAAAGACGAAGACTTGAGTACACTAGCGCGAATGAAGAATTATTTCTTTTCCCGTTGCTAAATAATGTAAGTTTGGTAATTTCTCGATAGGGATGTGTCGATAACCGAAACCGAAACCGAATTTTCTGTTTTTACTGAAAACCGAAACCGATTTGGTGTCGGTTTTTCGTACGGTGTTCGAAAAATCAAAAATTGATTTGTTTTGCTAATTTTTTTTTAATAATTGTCATTTTCTACGTATAAATGACAGCAAAGCTCCTAATCATTAAAAAGAAAATAGTATAGGAAAATGATGCCACAGCTAGGACCATGGTCTATGACGCTGCTGAAAGTGAAAGCAGGAGTTAGAAGTTAGTAATAGTACTGATACAAGAAAAAAAAACTAGAAATAGCTGGTTGGGGTGGATGGTGGCAAAAACCGAAACCGAAACCGCGGTTTTGTGAGCGTAAAAACCGAAACCGGAACCGAAGTCAAGAAAATGAAACCGACCCATCCCTACTTCTCGACCCAGACACGTGTAAATCTACTAATGGAATAGTAGCCTACTAAAGCCGAAAAAAAAAATAACAAGGAACTGCTTTCCGCCTCGTAATTGCTAAAAAAAAAAAAACTGGATTTTATCAATTTTGGACCAAAATGATGTGGTACCTCCCCAAAACAAAACTCGCTAAGGATTCCCGTCAAGCTTTTCGACCTTTTGAAGTCATGATAGCAAACGCCCAGCTCTTTCACCAGTTTCATCTCACCGATAAGACTTCAAACATTTAATTAAATACCTGGCAACTATGCCTTAAGCAATTTTCAGATTTTTCGTTTAATATTCAAACTCGGTGGGATTAACTTGGCGAAAGAGCGTGGCGTTTGATACCACGACTTCAAATGGCCGATAACCTTGGCAGGAATCCTTAACAAGATTTGATTTGGGGAGTTTACTGTTAACGGTCGCAGTGCTCCGTCTTCCACAATTCAGTCAAATCGCTTCAGTAGGACTTCCTACCATCTCATGTGCAAGGGGTCCCTTAATGGATCCTGCCCTTCAACCAAATCTTGACGTTTTATGGAAGAAAAGGGCCCTGTGATGGCTCGTGCTTATGTCGATTATAGCATGTAAAAGATATTACGAATTTCCGATTAGCTTTACGTAGAAAAACTGTCCCTCTCGCCTTCTGGCACCGTGGCTTTGGCTAGGAGCGCGTCAAACCTACAGCAGCCTACACTTGGGGTTGTGATAACTAAGTAATTCAAGGTCGCGTTTCGTAGGAACAATTCCAACCAACATTCTTGCCTGGCTGTTGATCAAGACCAGAAGGAAAGCTTGAGATGAACTGTAACACAGGGCAACACTTTGATATTCTATGTAACCAAGAGTGTTCATGTTCTTGTAAACAACTCAACGACCCAACCTCAACAACCTAACCCAACAAACCAACAACCCAACTTCAACAACCCAACCTTATAAATCGAAGAACCCCATTTCTTCATTTCTACTGCGAAGCTTCAGTCTTTTAGTCATGATTATTTTCTGCCATTTCAGTTAGAATTCCAACTTAACTTACCGTGATTGCCTAACTTGAACTTCATCCATAATACATCACGCACAAGCACGGCCTCCCTGATGTAAGTGAGCATTCTTAGAACAACGAGTAAAAAGAAAAACCATTGAACCACCAACCGTTTAGACTCTATCGTTTCAACCCTGCCTAACCATTGTATTTTGGCTGAACTTTTGTTGGTAAGTTATCGTTGGGAACAAAACAAAGTCAAGTTAAAGTAACTGAGTCTTGTTTTCGCTTCCTCTATATGAAATATGGAGTTCCACTTTGTACAATCGCACGATTCTGTGTCAGTGCTGTGTAATCAACAGATAGACAACATTGGAGATGTTATCCCGGCATTAAGAAATCACGAGTGCTGGCATTCACGCTCTTGGCAGCCAGTCTCTTTCATGGTTGTTAATTCTAATTTAAGTCTCGGGTCTAAAAGTACACAACGAACTTCAAAGTACACACGAACTTCTAAAGTACACAAGCACATCGAATGAATTTACAGAAGGGGCAGCTTGGTTTAGAAGAGATACGGGGTTCTGAACGAGTTGTGGTTGCGGAGTGATGCGGGTTGCAGTATATTGCAAACTGCGTGCAGCGAGGCGGGCAGTATTCACTCCGCCGGGCACCGCAGGGTTGCGCCACCGTTGTCCCTCGCCTGCAGCGAACGATTGGTCATCCCTGGGGGCTTTTGTTCGTCATTCCGGCCAGCCAGTAAGGCATCATCAGCATTTATTTGAAGCGTCAGGCGAGGGGCCCAAGGATTTAAGCTAGTAATCGCCAAGCTGGCTGACCAACGGTCCATGGTGGACGGGCGAACCAAGTGATGGGCTGAACGGCTTCCGTTGCGTGGCCATTGTGGTCAAGCTTGTCTGCAGCAGTCGGGTCGTTGTTGTTGTCGCTGTCCTGGTGGTCATCGTGCTGTGAACCATTCACCCGATAGATTGAGTTGAGTTGCGGGTGTAGGCGGAGTAGGATTGGGTGAGGTTTGGGTGGCTGGGGTGGGGGAGGGGTGTAGAGGGTGTCGTCGTTCTCGTCCTTCTCCTCGCAGTTGGCCACTCTTTCAATTAAAGGCCGTCGCCGCTGATCTTGGACGAGCCTAATGAAGTGAGACGTAGCTGGACGAAGGCGCCGGATCCTGCCTCCCTCACCGTCCATTCCACTTTTGCTGCGTCTCTTCCCACCCAACTGGGAAGGTCCTTGAGGGGAAAGCTCTAATTCGATTGCGGCTATGGCTTGAGCTCAGCAACGCTGGCCGTTGGTCGCAACAGGAAATCAGCTATGTCCACGACAAGCTTCCGTGGATCGACCATGGTCACACTTTCCTTTTTTTTCTTGTTCATCTCTCCTCTTGAAGTTATTAGGTCTGGGTGGCTGTGACCATGGGGTAAAGTGGTCGTTGTTTGTTTCTCGGTTTTAAAGCAGGTGAAACTACAAGATTTCATCAAACATGCTTCGGAATGTGGTCGGCAGTGTATTAAATTATTAAGTCTATACCACGCGCCTTGTGGTTTGTTGATAATCATATGCATCGTATCTGATGAATCACTTCCCTTCGATTGTTTTATTCTCTGGGGTTTCACGCCACTTAGCTTTATGTGTGGCGTTAGCATATCCGAATGTTTAGCTGAAGGACATAAGCTCGAGTCCTATTCGAGTAAGAAGTCTTTTTTTTTCTCTCGTTCTTAGACCATTATTGTACTTTTGTGACCACAAGGCGCCTCTTAGTGAGGAATGATCACTTTACTCAAACGAGACCCTTGTGTGCTTTTTTTTTTAATAATCAGACGGTAACTTAAATAACTACAGAAATATACAATCCGTTAACTTCTGTAGCTCACCGTTTGCAGTATAGTAAACAGTGTTTTGAATTCAGTTTCGTTTCCATGTGGAGTTTTTCCGCTACCAGGAATAAGGCTCAAATCCTGACAAGTGAAGGCTAAATATGCATAAAATTAAGTTATTAATGATACTCAAATTTGTTAAACATTTTTATGTCAATGAGGTGTATTTGTTATCTTAAAATTTAAAAAACATGCGCTTGTTAAATATCCCCCCCCCCCTACCAAAACAACGGCCAAAATAATTGCTCAAGGAGAAACCATGTCCAAAATACCAAACTCATACTTTAACGGATACGTTTCGCTGTTATAGGTATCAAATTGTGCTGCTAGAATTAAAGAATATGAAATAACGAAATTCCGAGTTTGTAACGGATTACAAGTTTAAATGTAATTTAAATAAAGCTAAGTGTGGTGATTTGAAGAGAAACGTGCACATCACAGGTGTATGTGGATCATATTTTAGCTTCTCGTAATATTATAATAATAATTCAAAGTCAGACATTTTGTCGTTCAGTCTCTTGTGTCTGACCTTGCCACCGTTCGTATTCTGATCACCCAACCAAAACAACAGGACACAATACCGTGTATTGTCTTTCACGCGCCAGGACACACGAGGAGCCTCACTGCAAGTTTAGATTACTAGGAGGAAGACTGGGTTTTGTTGTGACAAGTCTGCAGTTTGACTTACGTGACGCTCGCTGGCTATACGCTCTTGCAGACGCAGGAATAGCTTTTCTGTTTTGTTTTAAGAAAATGGTATAACAAAGCGTCCTCTTTTCACTTCCCTTACCTTTTAAAGCAGCTGTTTCCCTCTTTGTTTTCCTGCGTAACTGTCCTCCTGCCCGAGGTTTTTCAATTTTTGAAGGAGGTACTGATATACGATAAGATCTAGATTTTGAGGCTTGGTTAATATCACTTTAATGTGTGGCGCAGTGGTAACCCGGGTCACTGCACTGTGACCGAGGTTAGCGCTAATGGCCAAGCTGTCAACGCGCCGTTAAACCTCAATCCTTCCTCCTGCATAACTCAAATTTTGCAATATTACAATAGTTCAAAGGTATGTAAACGTTTCAAATGCGGCATTTTCTTGTTTTTGCTCTAGAGTCGGTTTTGCTTCACTCACACGAAACCATGTAAATGTTATAAATCTATTTCTCGCAGGATGCATGAAAATAATGAGTGGGTATTTTAAGAATGATTCAAAATGATTCAAAAGTCGTATTGCCTCAAGTTAGGCCTACTTACATGTGAAGAAACTGATTAAAAAAAAATTAGCGTTGTCTGCACAGGAGCCGAAACAAAATTGGCAGCTTTTTTCTTTTGGCTTTTCTGTTAATTTAATTAATTGTAGGGATCTGAGTTTCTTTGCATTCTTTTCAAGTTTAGGGAAGTCCTTGGAATCCAAAGATCACTTTGTGTGTGCGTTTATTTTTCATTATCTTTATTCGTTGATGTGTGTGGTAGGCCTAGTGCCCCCATTTTTGGTCATTTATAAGATAGTCCAGCCCACCCACCAATTTTCACGTTGTAAAAATTCAGAACTCAATCACTGTTATAGGAAATTAAATTAAAATAAAAAAGATTCTGTAAGACCACCTCTGCATAGCCGATCTGTCCTTTTTTCTGTGTTTTTTGTTTTTAGTTTTTTTGTTTTAAATAAATACAGTTCCGTTTAATACAGTCTCGTTTAATTCGTCAGCTGCTAATTACTTTCGTTCAACATCCTTTGTCGGCAAAATAACGGCGGTGGGCCGGGCAACCAGCGTTTTTCCCAATCCTCTATAAGAAAAAAAAATTGGTGGCAAGCACTTGAATTATGTGGTAGGGACGTATAATTATGCCGAGATAATTTGCAACGAGCAACCTCTCTGTACGGCCGGTTTCAGCAATAGTGTTTCGGCCTCCAAATGCGTCGAAAGCTAAAAAGCCAAGAGAAAAAAAGTCTTTCCCACCGAAGGCATGTTATCGTGGCAGGACACAATTGTTCTGGTCAGTTTGTCCGAGACCAAACTTGCGGAATAGCCAGCGCTTTTCCAGGCGCTGACATGTCCAGTGGCATTATTAGTGCTGGCGTTGCGTTGCCTTGCCGACAGCCGGAACGTGGCCATTGTCATCGTCTGGCAGAACCGTGACAGCGGAGCAGCAATGTCCAGCACGTCCACTACGGCCGTGGCCTTGCTACACTGAGAAGACGCTCACGAGGCCATAAGGGCGTCCGTTCGCCCTTCCTTCATTTGACGGTCTTACTGACCACCGGTCGCCCAGTTATAGAGCAGGTTTCGCCCTTCCCAACCCACTGTTGTCATGGGGGGCGTATTGATCGCTCGTTGGTGACGTCAACACCTGCCCCACCGGATGTGCTGTATACGTCCGCCCGGCGGCGTGTGATCATGGCAACCGTGGCTGCTCAGTTGTATGGCATTGGTTGGGCTTCGTGAGTCGTTCGCGTTTCTTCTCCATGGTATTATCTGGTTATGAATTGAAGAAATGTGCTTAGCGTGCTGGAGTGAATATGCAGCTATTTTTGCCTTGCAATGTGTGATTCAACGTGAATACACACAACAGGCTGTATGGCTTGATGCCTGTGTATTTATTTACGAAAGAGAGCAGCTTGTAATCGTAATTTACGATGTGAAGATTGTGTTTATTTCACCTAAATTAAACGTCTAGATTTGGGGTTAAAGGGTAAACATCTCTGTAATGTTTGGCACAGTGGTAACCGGCACCACTGCGCTGTGGCAGAAGTTAGCGCTAATGACATACGAACATCGGACGAAAGTCTATACCGTGAAAATAGTCTAATGGAATAAATGTCTAATATCTGCCTAAAATGAAGAAAATCTGGAAAATCATCTAAACGAAATATCATATAAGGATATTCTTATAATGAATAATCGTCCAACTGGACAATTATGTGGTTGCGGTTTCTGCTGGTTATGTATATAGCCATACGAGCGTGGCAGGGACGTTTGATGATTTTCCATTACACGATTTTCCGGTTAGACGATTTTCCGTTATATTGTTATACAGTATACGTTCTTCCATTTATGTGATTTTCCAGTTAGACGATAATTCCTCGCCCCATGACCTAGCTGTCCACACGCTATAAAAAAGGCTCAAACTTCCCGCAGTTAAGCTTAGTTCTCAGTGTCTTTCATGAGGCTGTTATGGGATAGTTATAGTTTAGGCGGCTGATTGTGAGTGTTATACAGTTTTCTCTTGAGAATAACAATGATATAAAAGCAATAAACGCTTCATATTTTCTTGTTAGCTCAAAGTTTCAAATAGAAAATACGCCAAAATTTTGTTGTTGTTATTTTGGCATAAATATACATGAAAATATTATAAATTTCTTCCCGCACATTAGTACAAGTGTAACGAAGTATAATTCAGTAAAATTCACACAAAGTAAATGTAGGTAGGCTTATTTTTTCGAAGTAAAATAGGAGATTGAAAGCCCATATACAGTACTTCAAGTCCGCTTCAGTGGATTGGCGTCTTCTCAAGACTTAAACAAAAGTCATCAAAGTTAGCTGGAACGTAATATTTTAAGATCTTAACTGTTTATCTTTTGCCTTTGTTGCTTAGGGAAGAATTTAACAAAAAAAAGTTATTAACATTGTAAATACTGAACTCGGCAGCCTTAACGCCCGTGATGTAGGCTGTTTCGGAATGAACTCGTGAACCTGTGATTCCAAACTGTGTCTCGTGCAACACTTGTCGCTTGCAAATTGTATGAATTACCGCGTGCAAATTGTATGGCTGTTTACTGGCGAATTTGCCTTTGCCCGTAAACAGCCAAAGGTCATGATGCTTTAGTCGTTTGTTGTTCATTATGCCTTTGGCCATGTGTCATTTGCAAAGTCCACATGGATCACGGGCGGTCTTCGTCGTCGATTTTTGTTCTTGACCTGAAATGAACAGCAGCTGGGAACCTTTGAGCTTGGTCAGTGTCATTGGCTCATGTCATTTTGGCCAAGTCTGTCTGCTTTCTTCAAGATTTTCTTTATTTTTTTCTTTGTTCTTTCTTTTTCTTTATAGTATATATATATATATTTCTTCCATCATATCTCTAGTGACATTTCTAAGAGAGAAAGTGAAGTGGTGTAGGCAGTGGGTTGTGGGTGGGATCACGGGGGAAGGGAGTGTAGGAATGATGCGGACTTATCGATCCGTTCTTTTCAGTTGGACGTTGAACTGCTTCTTGGTTTTTCTAGCCGTGTGCCTGTTTTGTTTCAATAGCTGGAGCTGAAGAACTCATCTTAGGGTTTGATTTTGGTACAAAATGAGTATCGTAATTAGAGTTAAAGTGAGTTACAAAAATCAATGCGGAATCTTCAGTATCGTAAATTATTGGTAACCCAAACTTGTTTACGCCAAAAAAAAACAAAAAAAAACAAGAAAACAAAAATCTACTCAAATTACGTTTTGTAATGTCACGGGGTTACGTGTGAACCTCGGGGAAGGGCTAACACCAATGGACACAATATCAATTCTTTAAACAGGATTAACCGCTATCCTCATACCTTCATCAAACACAACTCCGGGGTCTCGTTTTCGCAACAAACATCTTCAACTGGGACTACACAGAAGTGTTTTTGCATCTTAGGGCTTCGGATGCTCCCCCAAGATTAGCCAAATATATCAAAGGTTAAACACAAGTACTCATTAAAAAAAAAAAGAAAGGCATGAGTTTATTCATTCAGACAATCGGACTCTTGATTCCAAGACCGTTGATGCTCTTAAATTAGTCCGTCACTCAAGACATCTTAGTCTTGCTGAGTTGTTAGGGTAACTGTAGGTTGACGAGCGCTTAAGGGAGTATAGGAGTCGAAAGGTGGTCATGAATCTAAGTAAGGGGGCATATATGTGGGTCACAAAGCAGCTGACAGTTGGTAAGAGGGCCAACCGTTATAGAACCTTCATTTTTTTTTTTTTTTTTCCGTGTAGTTTTCGTTTAATTAACCATGTCAGTTAATTTGGAACAACGCAAAGATTACATTGCTTAAAATGGAAAATTCTGAGGTTGCACTACGTAAGCAGCGATATTTCCCTAAGAATTGAGCTTTATATTCTTTACGTGAAATAACGAAATACAGTTTACTTACAAAAAGAGGAATAAACGAAAAGACGTTTTCTTGATCATCACAGCATTTAAAGAATATCATCATGTTCGTTACCTCCAACACTCTTTTCTTTCAAGCCTCAGCATTCAATTTACAGACATTGTTGAAAACCCCACTTACATTATTTTGCAAGAATATAAGAAATATTGTGATTTCACAAACGTCTGAATTTACATAAGAAATATGTGAATTCAGATCCAAGGAACGACTGAAAACCTGTTCGAAACACTTCAAAGATCAGAAAAGGTCCAAAGTTTGTTTAATTTTGAGAACACGACTTCTTTTCATTTGAGATGAAAGTCAACGTAAAGTGTTATGTAGAAGGGAGACGACGGTTGTGACCGTATCGATCTTTTGAGATGTCTTAGCTGCCCTGTTTCCAAGCAGTCAGTCGCATTGGCATTCGGGACGAGTCAAAGCTGCAAGCAACGGGAGGACAATTGGACTTCAGCGCTGCTGCTTCGGCAGATTTTTTGGGAGGCAAGAGAGCAGATCGTTGGTGGACGTCCGTTCACTGAATGCCAAATACACTGAGGGTTGAATTGAAATAGGATTGAATTGGAGGTGTGGACACAGCAACCTTGATGAGATTGGTTGGTCGACACCGTGTGACTCGTCTCCTACCTATGCCTCCCCTTACCAGGTTCTTACGCCCGCCTCGTCTTCTTACATTCCTGACTTGAAAGCAAGGAAGCGGTTTTTTTTATTATTATACTGTTGTACGGCTTATTTTCGAGTTCTAGAAAGTTCAGGATTCCCTTTGATTGCTTCGCTACAAAGACAAAAGAACATAATATAAATGTGTACAAATTGGCCCAACAACATTATACGTAACCCGATGTACATAACATTAGGGGTTAACCAAAACTGTAAAGTCATAAAAATTTTTGAGTTAACAATACTGATTCTAAAAACGTACAGGTAGAGAAGATGGAAAAATAAAGTGAAATGGCAAATTTATGTAACTGAATATATCGGAAACTATAATCACTCATTAGCAAGAGTGTCTTGAACGTTATGTTATTGGTGGTACTGAAGTTTTAATTCTTCTGTTTGTTTAATGTTAGGTCACGCTACAGCAATAGTTTCAGTTGACGCGCGAAGCTTTAACATAAGAAGAAAGGTGATAGTCGGCAGAAGTCAATAGTATGAAGAAACCCTAAGTCAGCGAAACTGTTTCTGGATCGCTCTAGGTATAACTTAAGAACGTGTTAGCTACTGTTGCAGCCATAAATAATGTAGCTGCTCCCTTACCCCCACTCTGTTGACTTGTGGTAAATTTACGTTAATTGGAGAGGAGATGTTCCTGGTTGACAGTATTGAATTGTCCGGGATTATGATTTATCGCATGCAGAGTTCATGAAACAACAACAACCAGCTAATATAGATGTGCTAGCTGCCTGAGTAATACAAATGAATCGACGCTTTGTTCTTGTTCTCAAATCACACATATTTTTCCTCCTCCATCATTAGTTCCACGTGGTCTAGCACCTACCGACAATGTCAATTCATTAGTACACAACGTTAGTTCAGTTTTCTGCTTTATTTCCTCGAATTGGCTTTGCCCTCTGTCTTGATTGACAATTTCTGCAGCCATGGTCAATGCAGGAACAGAGCAAAAGACTGCAGACAATTAGGCATGGTTGAGGATTTGGAATAAATGCCAGCCAGTAGCTGAGTTGCAGCGGTTGAAAAGAGGGATTAATGAAAAGCAATGTTGCAGCGGAGAGGAGGACAATACCACAAACAAAAAGTGTAGCCAAGTTACCAACTTGTATATCTGTGATGTTCGTGGTCTTTGTACAAGCCAGTACACGATCACAACCTCCCCGCTGTTAGGTACACGCTCTCAATGCTATGAATGGAGACGCATTCTGCACTGGTCTCGCAATAACCAATTTGCAAATGCATTCGCAGGCCAGGCACCTGCTCTGGAAATAATTACAAGGCACACCAGGGGGCTCTCCATCTATTTTCATTACAGTCATGACATAGCAGAAAAAAAAGTTTTTGTCTCCACCTTCTTTGCACCTCGCACCTTTTCCACACTCCTCCTCCGTCCCCTCCCCCTCACTCCCTCCACTTCCTTTCACCAATCAGTTTTTGAATTTGTGGATTGGATTCATCTCGCGCTCCAGGTCGTGTAATGGACCACTGATCGGTTGCTACCCTAGTAGGCATCGCGAAGGGAGCCGCTCTCCACCCCTTTAAAACCTTAGGTCTTCATTAAATTAGTAGGTTGAAGAGTAAGATGGAAGCAAGGTTGCCTTGAGAGGAGTGAATTGATTTCAGTTTTCGTGGAAGTATGTGGAGAATCTGGAGATATTGCAGAAACTGCTGTAGATTGTATCCCCTTTTAATGTTGCAACTGTTGGAATGCTACCAAATTTAAGAGTTCGTATGAAATCCTTACTTTTTAATACTCAATGGTTTTTTTGCCTTCTGTCTTGCAGTTTTGCGCAGTCTGTGATTCGTTCACTACTAGATCTACTCTTTGCATAATAGGTCTCACTACCGGATTTTAAGAAGTGCGAATGTTCTCTAAGAAAAAAGTATACGTCTAATTTCAGAAAGGGAAGTTGCAAACCCTAAAACTGGTTTTAAAGATCGGGATGAAAAATAAAACAGGTATAAAAGTGAACTTTTTAAAAAGCCAAAAACCCGTAATTGATTTGACGTACGTTTTGTCTCGTTTAGGTATGGATGTAATAACCCTAACTGATACGAATGTATCCTGTGCTGTTAGTTTGTGAGATACCATTGACGCACCAAAATCTCTAACATAACCATATTAATGCAAAAATTTGCTTTCACGTCTTTTTCTTCTTTTTGTGCAGCACCATTCAACGTTGTAGCAATGCACGCTAAGATTCTTTTTGAGGACCCTGGCCTTATCTTCAGCTGGCTTTATTTCGTGTCGAGGATCTCCGTCTTTTCGTCGAGTTGCATGCGCGAGGCATTATTTGGTGGAGGGAAGAAGTGCTAGGATGGAGGTCTAACAAAGAGGGAAAGTCGGTATTGGAAGAAGAGTGGAAAGATGCCACATCCTCGACCCAAAGACTCAAAAAGGAAGATAGAAGGCTTTGCCTGTCCGTGAAGGGATCCGCCTACCGAGAGCTCTCACTCTTTCTCCCTTCGCAATTGAAGGCTGCCTTCGCCTTCACAAGTTGTTATGTATGCTAGTGGTGTCTGTGCCCTGTGCTCTTATGCTGAAACCTCTTTCTCTCTCTCTCTCTCTGCGTATATACTTTTCTTTGTGCCGATCGAAAGTTCTCAGTTCGTGATTTAGTTGCAGATTTTTTGTTTGTCATTTATTGGTTTCCGTACCGTCTGTATCCCCCCACTTCGTATTAATATTGACAGCAATGCTGAGTCGGTACCAGCACACCACAAGTTGGAGCATCAATACTATGTCGTTGACATGTAAAAATATCGATTTACCTTCAGTTGCTGCTGCTGCGTTTTGTAGTAACAGTTGTCTGTTTAGGTAAATGTCATGCCATACTGAGATTTACTAAGCAACTCAGGTTACTAATACGAGATATATGCATATATAGTTTTGAATACCTCTCAGTTCCTGTATGCAGTCTGGCAGCATGTTGGATGTTAAATGGGGTAAATATATTGTCTACCTGAGCCACAACAATGTTGAAACAAAATTAATAGGAAGTAATTACAAACGATGATCTTGGTAGTTTCGAGTTCTAAAGGTTAGTTGATTAGTGCATTGGCAGGCCAGTTCCAAAAACACGGGTTTAATTCCTGGAATCCTGATGACACATGAATTTTTTCCGTCAGCATTGGTGCACTTGTCATCCTTAGCATTCACATTGTTGATTCCATTTACTCTTCCTTTGTTGGAAAGAAAAAAACCCAAGTCTGTTTATGGTCCGTTTTGGTCCATATTGAAATGCATTTGCATTGCATCTGCATTGTTCTGGAAAAAAAAAAAAAATTTTTTTCTTCAGGATCACTTCAACTTTCAAACTGACGGGATTTACCAGTGAAAGGTGCCTTACACAGGTAGCTGCGCGCACTGGGGCGTCAGATTCGATAGGCGTCCTGGTCCCAGTGTACGTCTCTGGCTTCGTACAGACCCAGGTTCGTTCCTGGCGATGGGAAGTGTATATGTACGGGTTTTTCTCTGATTGTTTCCCGCCCATTGCACGAGGGTTTCCTCTGGGTACTCCGGTCTCCTCCCTCATGCGGCAAAAAACAACTGTATAATGGTGGTGGTGGTAGCCTACTTCTTCCACTAACATCTGCCGCCTGGGAATTTGGGTGGGTGGATGCCTCGAGCATCGTCTCTATGTATTATTATATTATCATTATTACATGTTTCCAAATCGATAATTTACTAGGATTGACTAAGCCCAAATGATCGTTCCTTTTTGTGGAATGTCACCATCTTGATGGTGTTCGTCGCTGATTCCATCTTCCACGAGATGTATAGCACATCAATGGAGCGATGAGTATCTATCTATCCTCCTGTCCAGGGTTTTAACATTTTTGCAGGAGGTACAGATGTATGTATTTTGGGTTTGTTTAACATCTCTGTAATGTGTAGCGCAGTGGCAACCGGGACCACTGCACTGTAACTGTGGTTGGCACTAATGCCCTAGCTGTCTACGCGCCATTAACCCTCAAAATTCCCCCTCTTTCCTTTTAAAAGTACATGACACAATTAAAAGTCAAGGTTCGTATTAGGCTAAGGTTCGTATTTTTTTTCTACCACGACATGCCTTCATCGAGTCCCTGCAAACCCACCTTACCACTTCCTCTTACTTCCTCACCAGTCGTGTTGAGTCGGTTGTCAGGTTTCGACTCGCACCTTCTTTTGCATAGCAGGTAGGTTGGTTCACTTTTGCATGAGTGAGTGCGTCTGCATTCATAATTCGCGCTTGAGCAGAAATGAGCCCAGTTTTTTTTTAGGGGGCTGAAAATGCCTTAACAAGCTCGTTGCTCCCGAGAGTTAGCTGCAAAATGTTCGTCCCCCTATTTATATTCCAATGATGATTAGTGAAACACACCGAATGGAGGGCTCGTTTGCATGGCTGATGCTGCTGCGAATGATGAGTGGCCAAGCATGCGTGCACACGCAATGGGTTGGTAGTCGTGATGCTGGGAGGATGGTCCTGCCTTGTAGCATCAACAGTCACACAATTCTGCTTTTGTTACAATTATTTTCCTTGCGCTATCAACAGCCCTATTGTCTGTTACACACCCTACCAACGGATGTCGCACGCAGGTAATAAAACGACTCCACTTACTCAATTGCAGCTCTATCCCTCGGCTTATTACGAACGGATTGCTGCTTTGCGTAATCCTGCTGGTGTAATCTGAAGTGTCCATAATCGTTGAATGTTCGAGCATTCATTAACGGTATTGGTCTGCACATTATACGAGTAATTACGCATACTACAGAATATGTCGGTCGTCTCAATAGAAAACTGGAATTTATAGCAATTTTCCTTTCTCTCTCTCTAAAGGTTCACATACGCCATAATCTTACAGAGGTGTCATAACAAAATACCTGCAATTTTATTCGAACAAGTCCTTTAAAACCCTGGTGAATGAATGAGCCTGACAAAGTCTTTCCCATTCTTTGTCGGGTGGCCATGAAGTTGGCCGACATTGTAGGAATTGCTTTGAGTTCTTCGTAGGCATATTGCTAGCTTGCTCTAAACCATAACTTTACTAAGACGTATCCGTCCTTTGCTATTTTTCTCCATTCAAATCGTATTTTACTTGTTTTGATGTCTTTATTTTTATTATGTTATTTCCACGATACAAGACCAAGCACAAAAAATAATTTGAGGTATTGTTGTGTATGAAATGATCTACACAATGTGTTGTGGTATTTGGGAAACTTAAGTGAACTGGAAGCCAAACAAGGACAACCCAGCAAACCGGTTATAATACCTCAGGTAATGCGGAAAAGGGTCTGCTCGTGTAGGTCTTAATTCCCCCCAGTTTCGAGTTTCTGCTTGGCCTCATCAAAGGAAACCCTACCAATCCCATGATGTATTGTGCCATTGCTTTGTCTGGCCAGACCTGCTTTTGCGGTTAATACAGATAGAATGCTGCAGTCCAGGTGCTGTTTAGTATAGTTGCTGTGGAACTAAGGAACAGCACTGAGAACCACAGCGAATGTTTTAGTTTAGTGCAGCGTGTAGTGATAGTGTGATAAATACGATGCATTTGCAATAAACCCACTTGAGACCCTTGTATTTCAACATCAAAACAGTATGTACATCATGCCTTTATTGGAGAATGGCAATGATGGCGTATGCATCTCGGTGGCTTAGGACTTAATAAAGAAATAGTGATATGCCACTTGACTATGTGTAGCGTCGTTAACAGTAAAACAGGAGACGTCATACTGGTAATGGCATCCCACCTACCTTGACGGCTCTTATCACGTTTTACTGTTTAACGATACATAGTGGTGGTGGATATTTTAAATTGTGCCCAAAGCTGCTAGTGTACCTTTTACCCTTTTGCCAAAAGCCTTTTATCCCTATGTTTTTCGTGAAGGCATCACTATGTATGTACTCTATTGATGTCGAAATAATGTTTCAAGTGTAAACTTATATTTGGAGATCAAAGTAATTCTTTGGCGATACCTTTTACAAATTTAACATTTGCATGTTCAAGGTCTGCGTCACGTCAAGTCTAGTGATTTCGAGTCGAATTGTAAAGCCTGTCTAAATGACTATATAGCTGCTGTGGGTCACCTGTACACTTCACTTCACTTCATACTTCGACTTTCGTTCACGTCAACGTTATTAAAATAATTTCTGTTTTACGTTTTTTCTTTAATTTCAAGTGTCATTATAATTAGCAAATATGGAATATTATAAAGAAATATTATATAGAATATTATGTAGAATATTATAATTAGCAAATGTAGAATTAACTGGGGTGGTAAGCATTTTACCGCCCTTTAAATTCTATATTAGCCTTTAGCATTCTACCACCTCAGTTAATTCTATATTTGCGCAAGGATTACCTGACGTTTGGTGTTGACAGAGAGATTTGTGTAAAGTTGTTGGACAGATCCTGAAACTAACAACAGGTGTGAATTCGCTCGTATGCACTGCACAGTAATTGCAATAAACCTGTCTTATAAATTGGGGAAAACATAGTCCTCATTGTCCTCATAATCCGTTAATGCACATGCATGAAATGAGTTTCGATATTGTTATTCGACTTGACTTATTAACAATAACAAAAGTAAATGTATTATACTGTGAAACACCACACTTAAAATTTACGAACTCGTCAACCTAGACTTGGATGGTAGTTAGCCAATAGGAACTGCCAACTGAAAAAAAAACTCGAATTAGGATGATCAACGTAAAGTGGCGTGAATGATTGATACGTGAATCATGTCTCTTCTTTGTGTTTACGTACATAATGCAGATCTGTAACTAAAACGAGGATTTCGGGTTTCGGCTACTATGCGATGTGTCTTGTCCTTCTGTTCGAGATTTTTTTTTTTTTTGTCGGAGGGAGGCGTATACACATAGATTTGGAGTTTTAACATTTTTGTAATGTGTGGTGGCATTCGGGACCACTGCACACTGTCACTGACTGAAGTTGGCGGTAATGACCTAGTTATCGACGTGTCATAAAGCCTTAACTCCCCCCCCCCCCCCTGTACTAGGCGACACCTAGGGATCACTGACTGATGGATTAGTGATCCTTCAGTAGTCCTACTAACTACATTCGACGGGAATTGCAGCAGCTACTGGACAAACAAAAAATGCCGGCATTTACACAATGGTGATAACCATTCCTGAATTGTAGCTTAATTAATGAGTTACGAATTCGTTTCTCGAAATGATATTTTTCGACAATAGAAGGTAATGATTTCACGCTGATTCGCATATTCACAAGCGTAAGCGTGTAAAGAATGCAGTTTAGCAGCAATAATGCCCCGTTGTTGATCATTGCAAAAGTCAGCGCAATATTTATGGAGCAATGTTTGCGTTCTACAGTTTTTCTTAAAATGTCGTTCTCCTCGGGTAGTAAAGCCTTATAGAATAGTCAAGCCTTATCCTTTTGATTCGGTTCTCTTCATTTCATTGGCTTTTAGATGCTTTCAGACTAAAGGAGGGTTTCAGAAAAAAGGGAACCGAGTGCCGATGTATAAGCTTGATCGATGAGGGGCCGTCGAGAGCTTAGGCCTAACCTGCCGCTAATCCCCTGTCGAGCTGTTTCTTTCGGTGTCTCCTTTTGTGCCATTGGTCGCTTGCTTGGGAACGGAGTGAGTCTGCCAAGTGAGGGACGTGTCGCCCAACTAATCCTCTCAAAAGATGGTTTTGAATTACATCCCCGTGTGCTGAAACATGCCTGGATGCCC
>JAHWFP010208227.1:8494-24928 GCA_023313725.1 Lithobius niger | reverse complement strand
CCCCCCCCCTCCCCCCCGTAGGCACCACTGTATACGCCGGCCAGAATTGTGCTTAACGTGTTGGTTCATTAATTATTCCGGGCTGAATACGTTTGAAGGCTTCCCTGCCTAATAGGCTGATAAGCTTGTACTGCAGTGCACTTGCTCCGCGCTCGTTGCCGTTGGACTGGAGTTGTTAGTTGTTTGTTTAGAGTATAACAAAAATTCACAACACGCACAAATTGAGTACTTTACTCACAGTCATCAAAACTCGCAATTGCGAAAAAAAATTTATGCCGTGCTGGCTCCTTGAGTGAAGGCCCCCCCCCCCCTGCCCATGCGGCGCATGTTGCGTGTGGCTACAACCAAGGGTCTGTATACAGCCGCCAAGCATTATTGGGGTATTTTGGCCAAAGTTGGGGGACCGGTGTTGTTGATCTTCGACCGTTGTTTTTGTGATCGGGAGTAAAAACGTAGCTTTTGCGTCGAGCCGCGAGACAGCCGCTCCCACTTTCGGAAACTTAACCGTCGCTTTTGCAAATATTAAATAAGACTCTCCCTACTTTGCTTTTTTTTACGCGACACATGTGTGTGTGTAAGTCAACAGCCTACAGTTTTGATTGCACACACCCGGATGATATGCGTTCAGTAAAGAAACGTTTTAAAAGTAGCAGACCGGTCGCAAAGGCTACGTTTAATTTGTACCTTTGCGCAAGTGGGAGAGGCCGGCTGTGTCTGGACGCAGAAACTTGGTTTTTACTTTCGGTTGCAAAACGAACGGGTCGCAAGATCGACGGTCTCGTAAATGAACCTCCTCCCACCCTCAAGTCTCAAAGTAAACCTGTTCTTGCCCGCTATTCACCTGTTCCATTTGGATAATTCGGATTGTAGCCAGTCGATAGTGGTAATGGGGGAAACTTAGTCAACGTTTTGGATTTTTATTAAATGACGACGAACTACTGTCCTGGCGCAGGG
Source organism: Lithobius niger (assembly GCA_023313725.1). NCBI lineage: Eukaryota > Metazoa > Arthropoda > Chilopoda > Lithobiomorpha > Lithobiidae > Lithobius > Lithobius niger. The sequence continues at coordinate 23,974 of JAHWFP010208227.1, read as the reverse complement.
AGGGGTGGGGAAAGGGCTGGAGGCATAAGAAAATAATGGACTGTCGATTGTGTGCAAAGGTTCGTGTAGGTAGGCCCTTATGTCACTGAGTGGGCTCCTGAATTGGTGGAACCTTTGCCCCCTACGTCCTCCTCCCCCAACGTGGGGTCTATATACATGTGTGTGTATGTATACTGGGGTTTATATATATATAAACTGCGATATCTCGAAATAGAACCCCAGTGTAAATTAGAAACTTGTAGTCAGTGTCAAGGCATGGCTATTGCAAAAAGGGGAACGATTCGGCACGTTAGTTTAGGAATTACGGAAATTGAAAGCATCCTCTTCTGCTGTTAAAGACAACACACATGAATTGTTTCAAAGTTGGCGGAAACAATCACGGAAATTACCATACAGCAGATGCTTCATACTCAATGCTGTCTTACTCAGTGATGGGATTGTTTTAAAGAATTCTGTAAAACACAGGTATGCGTCTTTTTTGGGGCTGCGCCAAAATTTCAACGAAATGCCCTGTTAACCTTTAATTGCAAGAATTAATTTCTCGATACTTTTTTTTTAAGGATTATATGGATCAGTCGTGGGATTCCAACCATCATTCGCTTCGTTTACAACTCTCGGCTAATACTGCTCGCTTGGCTCGGGTCCACGGGGCCGCCTCACAAAGTTCAAGAGGGGGAGGGAAAAGGGAATGACAAGGGGAGATTACACTATTTCCTTACTGAATGTGCGCATCAAGCAGAAGGGGGAATACGGGCAAGTGCCGGGAGGGGGTGGGTGTTTCTTGCGGGGTTAAGAAATTTATAATCAAACACCAGGGGTTTTGGGGAGAAAGGCGGGGAGGTATACAGACCCTACACTGCTGGAGGGTGGTAAGAGCACCTGGGAGGGAGCGGAGGTGTGCAGGTTGGGGGTGGGGGAGAAATTGAAAAAGTCAGGAAGGGTGTGTAGTGGGGTGTGGGGTGGCAAAGGTGTTGGGGGGGGGGGGGCTCATAAATTTATAACCAAACACCAGAGGGCTGGGCAGAAAGGCGGGGAGGTATACAGACCCTATACTGCTTGAGGGTGGTCGGGGGGGGGGGGGAGCACACGGGCCCACGGGACTCGAAATTGGCAGCCCGATACGATGAAATATTGCATTCGCGAATTACTTTTCGAAGAAGACCAAACACCGAGGGAGGCTAAGACCCGGAGACTCAACCCACCGTGCAGCATGCACGGGTCCTGCTAGTATATTGTAGAATTACCAAATTGCAGTTTACCATTATATCGTCTTACGATACACATCCGATAATTCATCATTTCTGCGTTAACTGTGCGATGAAGGTAATGCGTGTATTGAGCAGGTTGCCACAAATGTGAAAACGCTGTATATCTGAAAAATGATGCAAACATCAATTTCTAAAATCGAACAGCTATTGGAAAATTAGTTCAAACTTTTGCCTATGCTAGGATAAATTTTGCAAAGAGTATCACAGTGTAACTGTAGTCATGCGTGTTTTACCCTACTCGTCGGACTTGTGTTTTTCCAACATTTTGTACTCCATAATCATTATGGCGGGTGCCATCCCATAATCGCAAAGCGGAAGTATCGATGCTGGCTGCGTCTTAAAGGCCGGTTGCCACTAAATTAGCATTGCAGCATCTAGGCCTGTCGAGTTCTCTCTAGCAGCAAGCAAAGGAACGCACAAAGCAAAACTTTTAAATGCAACAAACAAGCCAGTGACTTCTTAATTGTTGAGTAAAAATTTAGTACGGGGTCGTGCACCTGAAAACAAGCTATAAAGATTAACGGTACTGATGTCACTAGATGGCGTCACGGAAAAATGTAAAGAAAAACACTGGCACCATCTAGTGACACTAATATCGTTAATCATTTACAGCTTGTTTCCAGGTGCACGAGGGCGTACCAAATTTTTACTCAATAATTAAGGAGTCACGTGGCTTGTTTGTTGCGTTTAAAAGTTTTGCTTTGTGCATTCCTTTCCTTTCCTGCGAGAGAGAATTGGAAAGGCCTAGATGATAAGTCATGAATCTGCTTGTCCGGTAAATGCAGTTTACCATATATCGTCCTAGCTGCATAGCGTCCAACGTGAAGGCGATGTGTACTGACTGTACACATCAATGTGTACCCACTCAGCTTCCACACGAACTGTGTACTGAAAGTACATAATTTGTATACTGGTAGTACACAAGCTGTCACGAGAATGTGTACTGTCGATGCACAGACTGTGTACTACCATTACACTACTTGTGTGGAGGCTGAGAAGGTACACATTCATGTGTACTGTCAGTACACATCGTCTTCACAGTGTCGCAGGATGGCTTAACAAATACTTCAACATCGGTCAATGAACGTCACACCAAGAATTTATACGGTTGGGGAGGAGAATTTGTAAATCTAAAAAGTCCCCATTGAAACGTGTTACATTCATTCCTATTAGTTCCATCAGAGTTTTTAGAGGGCGCCACGTGTTCCATCTGGTAATTTTTGCTCATTTTTCAGCCCAAATCTAAAGTAAACTAAATTACAACTAAGCTAAACTAAATAATAATTAAATACAAGCTAGTTTCATTTAGTTCAGTTTAATTTTAGGCTGAAAACTAAGTAGAAATTCCCACATAAAACTCGTGGCGCCCTCTATAAACTCAGACGGAACTTATAGCTGGATCTAGGACGTTTCAGTATGGGGGGTTTTAGTCACAAATTCTCCTCCCCAACCCTATAAATTCTTGGTCACACTAAGTACGTAAGTGCAGCAATTTTGACCTTATCGGCATGTAGTAACGCGTAGCTTTACACGAAATTGTCTTCCATCTGGAGAGGGCTTTAACCAGACTGGCTGATCGCGGCTGCATGGCGTCGCAGGACGGCTAACCAAAACGTCAAAATCTGTCAATGAACGCCACACTCATTATTTGAGTGCACCAGTTTTGACCTTCTACGCACGTAGTAATGCATCACTTCGCACGAAATATTCTTGTGTCTGGCTACGGCTTTAGGGTTTTATGTCTTTGCCGCCGCGCCTGCCAAATCAAACTTTCGTCAAAGTAGTGGATTGTTGATGAGTAAATTGAAGACTCCGTGTCTTCACGTTGTTAACTTCGAGGCCTCTTTTGGCAGCCTGAAACGACAGAAAGGCGTATTTACTGTGTAGATGCAGGCTTTTCAAGCTGAGCTGAACTGTTTCAAAGCAAGCAGCAATAATCACAGCATGAACGGCTGTTGATACCTTGGTAAATGAACAAAAACTACCTGCACGTCACGTAATGTGGGATGGTCATGGGTGGCTGAGACCAGAGGCGAGTTGCTTGTTAAGTACGAACCTCGAATATGACGCAATTTTGAGGGAATCGTTGGCCACGTCGTGTGCAAACATGACAACGATTGCGTCAAAACTGCGTCATATTCAAGGTTCGTGTTTGACGAGCAACTCACCCCAGGATCAAACCCGGAACCTCTTGAATCACAGAGTCGTGTTATCATCCGGCTGTCCCCTCTCTAACCCAACCCACACTTTTAAAACCGAAGTAACGAAATCTTAACGTGCGACGGAAAATAATTTTCAGTCTAAAATTCGCTACCCCCAACTCATCAAAAAATCTTATAAACAACTAGGAGAGAGATAAATAAAACAAAACAGCATCGTAGATGCCAACGTGGAATGTAGACAGATTTTGCAGAAGATCCGGTACTGGTACTGTTACGTTGGCATCTACGATGCTGTTTTATTCATCTCTCATTTAATTGTTTACGATTTTTGGTTAAAGTTGATATTTTTGACAATAAGCACTTACCAGCCCATTTCACAATTCAAAAACTAAATGCTGCAAGTTACACACATAGAAATATTTTTAAAAATAATAAACATACATAGAGTTCACACAGAGAAATTTGGAACAAAACGACAGAAGCAAGCTAATGCAGTATACGGAATTTTATTTTGACAATGAACATTTATTTGTAAAAGGATACACCGCAGTTATTTAAGTATACCTAAGTTTAGTATTTCTAACTTACCGGTACAAGCTATACATGAAAGTTTTTTTTCACAACGAACTAGAACTACGTAACAAGTCATACAAGAAGTTTTTTCCTAATAATACGTAACAGTCACAATTCACAACTAAATGACAACATACACGGAACGTTTTTCTGTAATGAACAGACTACTTCAAAAATAATAACTAAACGGCAAAGTGAGCATGAAGTTTTTTTTTTTTAATAATGTTTCACAATTCATAACTAAATAACAAGTTATATATGGAATTTTTTTTTCGTTGTTAATAGCTCATCTCACAATTCCGAACTGCATGACAAGTCATACACGGAAGTATTTTCCTCCACAGTGAACAGCCATACTACATCACAAATCAGAACTAAGTGAGGAAGTACTTGGAAGTTGTTTTGATACTGAACGGCCAATTTCACGATACAGACATAAATCAGTTACTCATGGAAGTTTTCCCCCATAATGAACAGACTAGCTCACAAATCGTAACTAAATGACAAGTTAGGCAGGAATTTTTTTTTTTGTAATTAACAGCTCATTTCAAAATTCAGAACTAAATGACAAGTTATTCATGTAAGTTTTTTTTTCCGTAATAAACAAACGGACTGTACTCAATCACAACTAAATGACGAAGTACATACAGGTTGGTTTGATTATAAACAACCGATTTCACAACCCAGAACTTAATATCAATCCTGTACATGTAATGAACATACTACTTCCCTAATTAACAGACTACTTCACAAATCAGAACTAATTGACGAAAACATGGAAGCTGTTGTGATAACGAACAGCCGATTTGACAATTCAGAACTAAATAATAGTTATATACTTGAAATGAAAGTTTTTTTCATAATGAACAGACTAACCAGAATTAAAGTACAAAGTACATTTTTTTGATAATGAACAACTAATTTTACAATTCATAACTAAATGACAAGTTATACATGGAAGTTTTCCTACAATAAACAGACAGATAAATCAGAACTAAAAGATAAGTTGTACATGAAAGTTTTTTTCTCAATAATGACCAGCCGGTTAAACAGCACAAAATTAAGACACGCAGTTATACGTGATAACTGACAGCTAACCTGCGTTACAAAAAAAACAAAAAAAAACAAGGAAGTTTTTTTTTTTTAATAATGAACAGCCTGTTTCACAATTCAAAATCAAGTGACAAAAGTAAGGTGGTTTAGAACACACACAAAAACAAAATAGCGGCATAAATAGAGTTAAAGGCTACACAGATCATCACACACATTGTTTTTATTTAATCCAAGCACGCCTTATATGACGTTATTGAAATCCTCAACGAAGTTAGTTTTAAATTCAAAACTCAACACCAGTTTGTTACAGCGCTTCGCATTCCGCGTTACCCCAGTGTTCGCAACACACAAAGTAACTGGCCGTTTCAAGAAACCCCTTTTAATAGACGAATGGAACTCGTCCACCACTTCATTTGTGATACATTTGTAGCCAGTCACATCCAGGAAATGAAAGTTTCGGCAGCAATTAGCCAATGAAATACAACTCTCCTTTAACAGACAACCATTCGCATGAAGGGCAAACATTTGACTGTAATAAAGTCTTTCCAACTGGCCTTTAAGAGCTAAAGTTTTTATTCCTTCCCCTGTGTTTTGACTGCTGCAAATCAAAGAACATGCGTGCAAGATTTTCAGCGATGGTGCATCTGCAAGAGCGGCAATTCCCACATCACTTACCAGACATAAAGATATATTTAGGGACATTAGATTTTCACAATATTTAGCCAGAAGCTTCATGAATTCGTCGTTGACACCTTTGTTATTCATTACAGAAATCACCTCCAATTTCCGCAACATGAACGGAATTCCATGTAAAACTCTTGTCTCCATGACATGGCAGCTTAAATACAATGTTTTCAGTGTGTTTTTGTAGCATTTCAGCAGTTTTAGCAGCGTCGGCGCGCTGAAATTCCAGTTACTAGGAATTACACCCAGCCCTTCAATTTCAACACAGGTGTTGGCCAGTTTTTTAACAATGTTGTAGTTTATGTCCCCACACTGCGCCACATAGAAACACTTTAATTTCTTATTAAGCGCATTCACAAATTCACCGCTAATGGAAGAAATGAACCGGAGACTCAGACTTTCTAATGAACAGCAATGCTTCAAAAATTCTGACAAATCAGCATCGTTCAACAGCTTGGAACTTTGTACAGAAACTATTTTCAGATTTGGGCTGCCTTTGGCTAGGTTTATCAAGTTCTGGGAAAAGTCTAAGTCTTCCTTCCATCCTTCCAAATTGACTTTTAGAGTTGTCAAGCTTGGGCAACTGTTACCAACAAATGTGAACATTTCACTACTTAATTTCCAAGCACTGAGTTCAGTTTTGAGCGTAATTCGTTTCAAAGTACTCTCACATTGAGAAACTACAGACGGCAAACCATTACAAGTGGTATTATCTTTCTTACAGTCACCTTCCAGTGTTGGCTGTTGTGACAGCACCGTTTTGCTCTTGTTTTTACCAATGCTAATTTTGTCTTGGGACATTTTCCTATATTTAAGTGATTTTTAAGGTAGACTTAAGTGTCAATTCAAAGAAGGGTCTTGAATCTTCATACACCAAGAAAACACTCAGCTAGAGGAATAGTTCAAATATGACAGTCGCTTTAAATGCTTTTAGTAATGAGCAATGAAACCCGTAACATTACCAGCCTGGTCAATGCGTGGAGGCAATGCAGACGAGCTTCGTGGATCTAAAATAAATAAAATGAACTTGTTTATGGTGTCGGAAATAATTAGGAAAAAATAAATAGGGATAAAAAAAAATATTGATTAAATAGAACTGGAAGTCAACGGAAATCAAGAATCTTCCAAATGCCCTAGTAACGGAACTAAAATCACTCCAATATGTAAAAAAAAAAAAAAAAATGTATGATGGTTGTATTTGGCATGTGTGCTTTCCGTGTTGCTAATGATAGCCTATCTTATACTGCTGGCCAAGAGACGGCAGGTGATGGCTTTAAAGTTAAAATAGTAGGGAGGAAATATTGCTCGTACTCACCATAAACACGGAGCAACGTTTCGAAGCAATCCCCGCTTCGTTATCAAGCAATAAACGATACGGCTAAGAAGTCAAAGTCAAGTATAACACTTTAAATCCATAAAAACGTAAAAACTCAAAGCACAAGAATAAAAATGATAAGTAAAGTGGACTTAAGGCAGCTTATAAACTGCCATACGTAGGGAACCTTACCACGCTTGCTAATACAGGTGCGGTGTGAGGATGGGATTTTCGCATAGCTATTCATATGCAGTACATGAAAGATGCAAACCTACTTACGTTGCCATAGTCAGTATGGCTCAGTACTGAGCTATAGTCAGTATGTCTCAGTGGCCGTGTCACTATGGCTGAGTGGTAGGACCTCGGCCTTTGGTTTCAAAGGTCATGGGTTCGATTCCCCACTCAGGCAGTCTGACATAAGTCCAAAAGGAAACGAAAATGGGTTTGCATCTGTATTCATTAGCCCTTCTGAGCCGATTGGCTTTCTGCCCAGTTTAAGCTATTTATATTGGTTTGCCCTGGTGGGAGAAATTGGAAATACCCAATTTTTTGTGAGATAGGGACATATTCCTTTAATGTATAGTTTTCCGGCATATTGAAGTTGAGTACAGGAGGATTTTGCATGAGAATACAAAGAGTTTCAACATTTAGCCTTGCTTTATACTGTTTTTTAATGAAAAACAGTATAAATCAAGGCTAAATCTTGAAACTTTCTGCATTCTCACGCCAAATCCTCCTGTACACAACTACATTATGCTGGAAAACTAGACCAGGGTATTCCAGTAGGTAGTGACGCTTTTCTGAAAAGGTGTTATTAAACCATACCTGTTTCCCCTATTTTTTTTTCCCCCTGCAATTACGAGATAAAAAAGGTGAAAAGCCATTAATTTTTGTTACAAGTTACCGTTTTGTTCTGGGAGAGATAACATTTTTATTGTAAATTTTTTAAAAGCCAAAACATCGTCATTTAGTAAAGAACTGTTCCGAAAACTCGGCATACAAACAAACAAACCGCAAGCATCATGCTCTAGCATCGATTGTTACGCCATCAAAAGCGAACCTGCCTAGACTCGGCATCAACAAATTGGATGTGGCTCGTTAAGCAGAGACGCAGCGGCATAGTATGCGAGAGGGGGGGGGGGAGCAAAATTGCCTGGGTCTCACTCACGTGATAAAGAAAAAAGTTGGGCCACCATGATTTAGGTTGTCGAATTAGCAAAATGACTATTGAAGCACCACTGGTTAGTATCGAAATCTCACCAGTAAAAATATTAAAAAAATAATAATAATACGAAAAAATACAGCCATATAGTGCTGCAAGAATGCCTTCATCTGGAACAAGACTATTTTACGCAAACTCAAAACGGTAAATCACAGCCAAAGACGACGAAGAATATGTCGGGTGATTGGGTTATTCGATGAATAATCACATGCGTGATATTTGCTGCGATAACATGTTTGAGGGAAGGGATGGGAGGGGGGTATACCTCAATTAAAAATTATATATAGGGGTGTTGGAGTCAGTTTAACCGTTTCCCCAGATATTACGGAGGTGGTCCTAGGTTTACAATATTTTGCCCTAACTATACCACACGCCATGGCTGTTTGCTGTGACGTGCATATCACGTGACTGGGCTAATCCAATCAGACGGCCAAATAGCCGTTGTTCTCGATCGTCATTGGCTAACTCATGGTGACGTCACGGCAAACAGCCATTGCGCATGGTTTACGGTACTGGTAATAAATACTTTACGCCATTATTATTCAATCTGGGCGTTAATTAATTTTGGGTAATGATTGTACATGGCCTTAATTTTCGGCTCAAAAGACAGGGAACCAACAATTCACAGTGAAAAAAGTACTAATTTGGGAGGAGGGGACAACTTGACACCTAAAGTGTTCAGTCCTTCCGGAAGGGGGAATCCATTTTGGCCCCGCAAACTTGATTAAGTTATAGTACAAAGAGAAAAGGATCGACGGAACGTGATTTGGGGGGGGGGGCAACTTAATCCCAAAATATTGCTTAGTCACTTGGTAAGGTGTGTGAGCGTGTGTGGCAGCTTAATGGAAAAAAAGTGTCAGCTCCTTCCCTAATGAACTTATTGTAAAAGGTGCACCAGTTTATTTAGATCTTGCACCTAAAAACACCACCAATTAATTTAATAATTTTTTTTTCGCAAACCTTGGGAAGAACCTGACACGCTGAACAATTTTATGCCAGCTACATTGGACAAATCTTTTTTCATTGCTCCAATCAAAGAAAACGAAATGTGTAAGCTTATTAATGCTCTAGAAATCGGAAAATGTCCAGGTTTTTGATGGTATTACTGCAAAAGTAGTTAAAGCCTCGAAGCGAATCATTGCTCCTATTCTTGTTCACCTTTTTAATCTCTCTTTTGCAACTGGCACGTTTCCTCGTGTCCTCAAGCATGCTGTAATCATCCCTGTTTTTAAGAAGGGCTGTTGTAAAGACCCTAATAACTATACAGACCCATTGCTTTGCTCTCCGTTTTTGCTAAGCTACTAGAAAAAGCTAGAAAAAGGGGTTCTTAGAAAAGCATAATTTACTGCACTGCAACCAATATGGTTTTAGAAAAAATAGAAGCACTGAAGATGTTATCTCGAACCTTCTCGACCAAATTTATACTGCATTAGACACTAACAACGTTGTCTTCGGGATTTTTCTTGACTTAATGAAAGCTTTTGACACTGTCAGTCACGAACGTTTAGTAAAAAAGCTCGACCTTTATGGAATCTGGGAGCTTTCAAATGAGTGGCTCAGGGACTATCTGTCAAATAGAACCCAAGTTACTACAATTGATGGCCACTTCAGTGATAGTGCTTACGTCACTGCGGGAGTACCGCAAGGCTCCGTCTTGGGGCCTCTACTTTTTCTAATTTACATTAATGACATTTATTACTTGATCACTTCCTCGAACATTACTTCATTTGCTGACGATACGGCTCTACTTAACGTTTGTAACAACAAAGTAAACAATGCTAGTGCTATAGTATTGAACACGATTTAATATTAATCAGCGATTGGTTTACTGAAAATCTTTTAACACTGAACGTCACCACAAGTGATTTTTTACAGTTCTCACTTACAAAAACTAACGAACCTGGCAATACCACTCTGACATTGCATAAATGCAACCGAGACCTGCCAAGATGTGACTGCCCACAGATCAGTAAAACAAACGAAGTTAAATACCTTGGAGTTACTTTAGACAGCAATCTAAACTGGAAGAGCCAGATTAGTGCTATTACTACTAGGTTGCTTGCACTTTTATGTAAGATGTATTATATTAGAAAACTTGTCTCAGTCAAAATACTCAAAATGGTGTATTTCGCTTTGGGTCAGTCTATCTTGCAGTATTCACTCATCTGTTGGGGTGGAACTTACATGAATGCTGTAGATCCAGTCATCAAGCTTCAAAACAAAATAGTTAGAGCGATGCCATTTAAAAAGCAACGGTATCACTCTTTTCCAATTTATTAACACCTCAATATTCTGCCCATTCGCCACCTTTATGTGTTCAGTACTTTGTTAAATTTTAGAAAAAACGGAGCTCACCTTTCCACTCGCCTTGTCACGAATTATCACACTAGGAATGAATCACTGTTTTACGTTATGCAACCAAAAGTCTCTAAAGAACGACTACACAAATGTAAGTTATACCTTGGCAGCAAATTTCACAATAACCTGCCTGTTAACATTAAAGAAATTAATAATCAGCACACGTTTAAGAAACAACTGTTTTGGTCGTTGACTAACCTGGAGAGAAATTGTCTAGAAAGCATGTTTAGCATTGTGAGTGAACATGCTATTACCTTTCTTCCAATTTTGATGTTTTGCAGCTTTTCTGCCTTTTATTTTATTATTATTGTTTTTTTTTTTGGGGGGGGGGGGGTCTGCAATTTATTACTATAAGTATTGACTATTAGCCTATTACATGATTCAACAATTCAAACTAGGTGTTGAACGATACCAATTGTTGACTATATTTTGACTATATTAACTATATATTGACTATAAATTGTTTGTTTTTGCTTTACTCGTGTTTTCTTTGAGATTGATTTATATATATCAGTCCTCTTTGTATTCTGCTTTTATCTCCCTTTTCATAAATTTGTTGCGTATGTATATATTTATCGATGCACTTTTTTTTTCGCTTCGATGTTGTTCTTTTGGCGCCTAACCTTTGATTTGTTTGCAGAAGTGCCAGTTTAATTGTTTTTTCTTTGTCTGCTGCTGTCAAACCACACGCGAGCATCAGTTCTTGTGGAATGAGTGTTTGCTTTTGTGCTTAAATTTTGTAATCTGTGTTGGATGAATAAACTTACTTACTTAATGGTTTCGGGTTGGGGGAGGGAGGGGTGTTGTTACTGCTTAAATGTGGGGGGGAGGGGGGGGGCAAAAGTGTTTAGGCGTTGGCACTTCCACGCCATCAACAACCTTAAATTTAACTAAAGTTTACTTAACCTGAGATTGGCACAGTAAATAAACCAGGTGGGCCTATCACTTAGATTGTGCTTTAAAACAAAAAACACATTTGTGAGTCAAGGAAATCCCAGTAGTTATAATTTAATTGCCCAACAGACAGTACGAATTATAATGTTTTCAACCATTCACTAATCTAATAAAAAATAAATGTATTCCACGTCCTACTCACCCACTTACCTGAATCCTGAATCGCACCTTGTAAGCTTAATGCAATGTGAGCATTTGGTTGGAGTCAGTCCTACATGGCCATCGGCTCCAGATAGTTGCATCTGACAGAACAGAGCGCTGTTACGCGATTATCCTTCATTTTCTATATTTTCTGTATCGACGGCTAGGATGGATTTTCTGTATCGACGGCCACAATGGATTTAGATTGCAAGTTCTGGCTGTGATCGCATCGCTTACGAAGCGTTGCGTGTTCGGCATTGGGATAGATGATCTTAGTCTTGATTTTTTTTGGCGTGGTTTCTGAGGTTTTGTCGTGTTGTTGCTGGTATTAACGACTAGGTTAGGTTAGGTCAGTTGGGTTAAGTCAATTATTTCGGTTAGGTTATAGGTTACATTAGATCAGGTTAGGGTCGGTTACATTACATCCGCTAGATTAAGTTAGGTTAGCTAAGTTAAGGTTAGGTTTTTAATTAGCTAGGTTAAGGTTAGGGCAATTAATCTACCCTAGTGATGCTTGCTCGTGAAGTAATAAGGAGTACGTACAACGCTTTATAAAGGACGGTCATCCAGCCCTTTTCGGTGTTTTTAGGTCTTTATCCCCTTTCATAGGTCTTCTGCACAAAAGGCATTTTTTTTTTTTTTTTACAAAAAGGGCATTTCGCTAAAAGGGCAGGGGCAATTCTCCCTTCCCTCCCCGTTCACGCCACTGCGGGAAAAACTGCTGGCGACAAACAATGATTCGCAATAAATTATGATTAAAAAGAAACATTGGTTTTTCAAACAAGGTAAGAATTAACGCCTATGTTAAGACAAACGGTAGTGTGTTGCCCGTCATGACACACCGATAACACTAACGTCCTTCGTATCGTGCCCAGCACTTGTATCTGCTGCAGCAAGGGCAGTTTGATTGTTTTCAGGCATCTAAGGAAAAATTACAACGCATCAGAAAGGTACTAGGTACTAGCTAATTTCACGAAAGTAAATTCGTCCATGTGGTTCTTACAGCTCCAATTCTGAAGGTAGCTATAGTTTAACCGTGGGATTTGTTATGACTTCTGACGCAGGACATCGAGAGTGATGGGCGATGTGTACACATTTCATCTTTTGCTGGGTTGGGGCTTAGGGAAAGCGTAAAATCAAAGTTATTAATCACTATCAATACTATTTTAAGGGTAGAGTTTCAGCATTTTGTTTTTAGGGAGCACGACCCCTCCCCAACTAAGTTATCTGCCCCACGACGGTGAAATTGACAGTTTAGCTGGAGAAATGCAAGATTTGCATTTTTGTTTTTGTTTATTTCAGGATGAGTCCCTACTGAACCACATGCTTTCAATAACAGAACAACGTACAATAGTTACTTTACTTTATGTTTATTGAGCCTACAGGTCACAGAATCCAAACACTCACTGAGTCATTCCTAATCTAACTTAGGCTACTTACCAATTACCTTACTATGTACCTAACACAAAGCAGAAGATGACAGAGTGTACCCCGACACTGACGTATCGTAAAGGGGGCACCCAACCTGAGACAGGAGAGCCTAAAGAAAGGGCTACCAAGTAAACTGCCGAGTCGCCTTGCAGTAACCTATGGTATTTCGTAGGGAACAAGTACCTAGGGTTACATGCGGAGGAACACCGAGAGCCGCACTGTCACGAGGAGTGAAACGCCACTGCGCCACCCAAAGAGGACAGCCAAAACGGAAGTCACATACACTTTCTTCAATGATTCCACAGGCACAGAGGCAAATGTGCCCACCGCACGCGGAAGAAGTGGGACCGGAGCTGAACGTGCCCTGTGCATAACCTAGGCACCAAGCCAGCCTCTTTATGGGAGAGCCAGTCAGGGGTCTCAGACAGGCTGTGGTGGGGTGCAGCCCAAACCAAAAAATGTCCTGTAGTGCCAATGGGCCATTCAGTTCCCACTCCCTTCCGCCCACCAGAAGCAGATCCAGAGGGCAAAAAGCGAAGCTAATTTGATTGCCATCCCCTTTAGAGCCTCTTCTTGCAAGCCCATCAACCAGTTCGTTGTCGAAAGACCCAGCATGGCCCAGACCTAGCAGATGGAGACTGCCCGACCACCCTGACTGACAGTAAAAAGTCCCCACTCGATTTCATAAGCAATTGGGTGAAAGCAGTGCAGAGACATAAAGCGTCTCCGAAGAAAGCCAACACCCGCCAGAGAGTCTGTCAAAACACAACTCGGGCAGCTGCAGGTCACTACCAATATCCAGGGCTAGAGAAATAGTAACCAGTTCACCAATAAATGCAGATGGGAGAGAGCTAAGAGAGAAACTTTACTCCAGGAGCAAACTAGAGATACACACTCTCACTCCCACTGCTGAGAAAAGAGGCATCACAGTAAACAAGCTTGCAGGGCCCAACGAAATGCAACAGAATGCTTCCATCCTGCAGAGCAAACTCAGCAGCCGGACACCAAAGCCAAGTTGATGAACAATAACCGGATCGGGGAAACCAGCAAGTCCAGCGTGCCGTAGAAGAGACGCACCGATGCCTGGAGCACCGAGCAACTCCCACGCACCCTGGGACGTCACATAAGCCTGAAGAATACGAGCCTGGGGATGAGAAGGGCCCCTCGCAATAGCACGCTGGCACACTCTGACCAACAGCTCCTTAGCACGAATGGCCACAGGAGATTCACCCATTTCAACGTGTAAGGCGTGAACTGAGGTGGAAGGCAAGCAGACCGAGACAACCCCGAGATAGCTGTTCCTTAGAGCTGACCAGCACTGGAGTATGGTTGTCAGCGCAAGACCGCAGGTAGACCCTATAAAAGGATAGCCAACCCAAGATACGTCACCCATATTAAGGCTGCCTTGTTATCCAGGAAAACGGCAACCGCAAAGCAGTGTTTGACTCAAGCTTCTCGGATGCCCAACTCAAGATACAGAACCTATGAACGCTCTTAATGGCCTCCTTACAGCTGACCAGCACTGGAGTATGGTAGTCAGCGCAAGACCGCAGGTAGACCCTATAAAAGGATAGCCAACCCAAGATACGTCACCCATATTAAGATTGTTTCCTGCCTTTCCTTGTTATCCAGGAAAACTGCAACCGCAAAGCAGGCTTTGACCCAAGCTTCCCGGATGCCCAACTCAAGATACAAAACCTGAACGCTCTTAATGGCCTCCTTAGAGCTGAATAGCACTGGAGTATGGTAGTCAGCGCAAGACCGCAGGTAGACCCTATAAAAGAATAGCCAACCCATGATACGTCAGGAAAACGGCCTAGTTATCCAGCCTAGTTATCCAGGAAAACGGCAAAAACTAAGCAGTCTTTGACCCAAGCTTCCCGGATGCCCAACTCAAGAAACAAACAAACCAGCATCCTGTGGCCCCGCCCCGATGCTTTCGTCGGACTGGACACCAAATGGTTTACCAGAACCCTCGACCTACCAGGTCAACCTGTTTGGCTAACAACAAAGAACACTACGACGTGAGTACGCAGCATGACAACAGCACGAAAGAAGACTAAATAATGCGAATTCGATAGACTTCCCGATGAAGGCTATGGGAACCTCCCAAAGACCCCTTCCCCCCAAAAAAAAAATAAAGCTAAAACTGAAATTTCCGCCTTTCATTTCTTAATTGCAAAGAAAAAAAATTGGATTTTATCAATTTGAAGCAAAAATATGTGGTGGTATCTCCCCAAAACAAAACTTGTTGTGGATTCCTGGTCAAGCTTTTTGGTCGTTTGAAGTCGTGATATCAAGCCATGCTCTTTCGTCAAG
>JAHWFP010208226.1:41076-99782 GCA_023313725.1 Lithobius niger | reverse complement strand
ATTAACTTGGCTAATAGGATTAACCTTGGCGGCCTTTCCCTGGTTGAATGATATCACTACTTTGAAAGGCCGACCCTTTTTGTAAACTTGGCGGCTTCTCTTACCAGTTTTGGTTTTGGGTGGATATCACGACTTTCATAGGCCTGTGAATGACCAAAAATCCCACGGTGTAATTGTCATCCCTACCTTTTTTGCGTGGAGGCATTTTATTGTATGAATGTTGTCATTCATAAATTTCACATTTGCTATAGTCATTCCAAATAAACTAATAACAAGCGTAACAGTATGGTAATTGCAAGGACGTAATCAATTCCTATGGAGCGGTAGCAATCTTCAAGTTTTCATTTAACGTCCAAAGTATTATTCCGTGCGATTAACTCGGCTAATAGGATTAACCTTGGCGGTCTTTCCCTGGTTGAATGATATCACTACTTTGAAAGGGCGACCCTTCTTGGAAACTTGGCAGCTGCTCTTATACCAGTTTTGGTTTTGGGTGGATATCATAACTTTCATAGGCCTGTGAATACAAAGAATTCCACTGTGTAATAGTGACCTCTACCTTTTTTGTCTGGAGTGGCTATAAATTTCCTAATTCATAATTCTTACGTTTGCTATTGCCCAATTAGCCGTTACACCAGGCAAATGGACATGGTTTGGCGTATTGTATGCCCATGTTTCGCATGCTTAGGTCTATTTAATCCGATTTTTGTTCGCTTCGCTCACTCAATCAGCGCATCCCCCTTCACTTGGCTCTCCCGAGGTAAACGTTAATCATTATGAACACATACTACAAACTCACGGAATGGTAAATGTTCATACAGTTCTAATATTCTGGTGGCAGACGAAGATTACTAAAACTAATCAACTCGTCAGCTGTTTAAAATTACTCGTCACTTACACTAGACTGCAAGAACAGTAAGTCTACATAAAATAAAATGTCCGCGTCACGTTATTGAGGACACTTTTTCTCCATAAAGAACACGTTCCCACCTGTGCTGACGATGTGCATTTTGTTTCCTAATCTTCTTTCCAGAATAATTGTCCCTTTTATCGTGGTGGGGCAGATAATTCAGTTTGGATTCGTGTACCATAAAAAAAAAAAGACCAAACTTTTGCAGTAAAAGATAAAGATATTCTGTCTCTTAGCGAACCACCTATTTGCAAAAACAGTGCATTCTGACAATAAGCGACAATGAAACGATAAGCGTGCAACACTTAAGCATGTAATAATCTACTGTTGAATGACAATACAAACAATGGTTACAACAATAATTTTGCACTTACGAGCCACTTCAGGGCCACGTGATTCTAGCTGCAACCCCCATTTTACAAAAAGGCACTTCCCCATATGACGCTTTACCTGCCGAAATTTAGATCTGGCAACTTTCCCTAATGAGCTGTAGACGTGTTGTTATACCCTATGAGAATTAACATGGGAGCCTGCGGACTAGTTACTAGTTACTAGTTACTAGTCACTAGTTACTAGTTACTAGTCACTAGTTACCAGTAACACAACTCAACGTTATTGAGGACACTTTTTCACCATGAAGGACACGTTCCCACATTTTCGTGTTGACGTTTTCTTTGTTACTGGACCGAAGACACCTGATTCAAACGATTTGCAAAGATTTCTACCGCATGGGGAATTTACACCAGTATGCTGAAATCACGTATAAGTTGGTTTCAGTTAAAAGACACGGTCTGCTAGTGAGCCGCCATCTGACAACAATAACACTCTAACAATTACGCTCTGGCAATTAAGCTCCAACAACAATAAAACGTCTACTTGGCGGCGACACACTAGCGTGTGTCTAGATGACAATACCCTTTATCCTGGCTTTTGAATTGTTGTTCTGCTCGTTACGCTTTTAATACTGGCGTTTGCTGATTTACAATGTTGCCTAATAACAATGTTTAAAACAATGAAACTGCTCATTTGGGGCCCCGTAGATCCGGAATGGAACGACCAATCGTAATTCTGACTTAAGGTGCAAAACTACACCACGGTAGGTGTCTATAGATACCATCCGCACCATCGCACACCAAATATTAACGGAGGAGATGCAGGAACAAAATTCGTGAAAGTTGGCCGCGGTAGACGATTAATATATACTAGCTACATCGCTCGCTTCGCTCGCTCCGTTGGCGTCGCCTGGCTTCGCTCGAGGAGGGTCCTTAATGCTACACCTCTTTAAAAAAGGTTTAGGAGTCTACGTACTTTGTCACTATTCATCTGTAAGTGTCAT
The DNA here is from genome assembly GCA_023313725.1 of Lithobius niger. Lineage (NCBI taxonomy): Eukaryota > Metazoa > Arthropoda > Chilopoda > Lithobiomorpha > Lithobiidae > Lithobius > Lithobius niger. The sequence goes on along the minus strand of JAHWFP010208226.1, from coordinate 97,536 downwards.
CCATTGTAACGCCTGTATTCTGCATGATTGTGTTGGATCGACTCGTGTGGATATTTCTTGTTGAAACTCCTAGGCCTCTGACATCCAAAAAGATCAGAATGCAGTGTGCACGTTTCCTAATGCTTCAACTCATAACCAAACTATTTGGACTATAAATTGTGACGGTTCCTATATTAATGTCATCCCAGAATAATGGTAATGTTAGCATTACGTATCTACCTGTTGGCTATTTTGTGAACGGGCCGATGAGCTTTTATTTAAGAGTCGTCCATTGCCACTACTGAGTAAATATTTAGTCGATTACTTACTACTTGTATTTAGGAATGCTTAGGTGCTGTTCCGCTTCGCTCACTCAATCATCGCAAACATTTGCTCAGAAACGTGACTGAATCAGTGTAATTTGAACCAACTCTTACTGCACATTTTCACTGTAAGTTTGGCCTACTCATTTCAGCGTTTGTCACTCCGCTTTTGTCCCAACCTCTAATGCGTTTAATTTGGGGCTACCTTGTAATAAAGCGTATCTCCCAAAACCTAGCCACGAACAGAAACCTGTGCGCTTTCTACGGCGACTTGATGCAAAACAGATAATAAAGTTTTGAGCAAAGCTGCGTGTTTGCTAATTGTTACTGATTTGACTTAGTTGGTATGATGCCGCCAAACCATTATTTCTGGACGTTTCTACTCCAACTACACCAACCTAACAAGCCGTCACGGCGGTTCGTATCAGAATTGAATTTTGTACTCGGAAAATTGTTTTTATTTAATTTATTTTTATTTATACCACGGCTGTGCCGTCACGCTAACTCAACGCCACGCTAAATTTCCGTAGGTTAAATCCCGTTAACCGTGACCGGAAGTGTGCGTCATCGCAAAAAGTGTGGGTTATCAAGTTAACCAACACTTTTGCCGATAAACCACACTTTCGGCATTTCTGGATCACGCGACCGGTAACGCACACACCAAAAACCAAATACAGCGTGCAAAAAAACAGTAATACAATAAAAAAGTACAAAACTAATTACTTAAAAGGAATGAAATCGTGTCCCTGCAAACTCTCACATATCTGGCCCATACCTACGCTTATTCAGTCCACGTTAACTCCCGCCCCTCTCCCTCCCTCCCTCCACAAACTAAAATGGAATGACCTTCACTCATACCGACACCGTATTACCGTATTTTTTTTTAACAATTCTCAAACTACAAACGCACAAAATGAATTACATACCTTCCCAGAATGTCCCAGCTTTATTCCTGCTGTCTCACATTCGAATTATTTGCTCCAAACACGATAAACACGAGGAGGTTCCAGCGTAAACCCAGCTTGTATTGCTGACCGACGCTTCTGTCTACTCCCCCCCTCCCTCCACAAAGTTTGAGGGAAAGGACTCGTCCATCTACGAGTCCATCACTTCGTCCATCACTTTCCCCTCCACAAACTAAAACGATGTGACCTTCATTCATATCGAGGGGGGTACTGATGATCAACGTTTTCTTGAAGCAATTCTCACAAAACACAAACACGTTCTAATACGAGTTAGCTTGACGTCCCAACCGTGGTATAAAACAGTTATCGGTTAGAAGCGAGAGGTTATCGATTTTTAACCCACGCTTGCAATTATTGTCCTTGCTCTCGTATGCAAAAGTCTCAGGCTTCGTCCTCGGCCTTTGCATACTCGAGCAGGGCCTTTGCATACTCGACTTTTAATCGCAGCCGTGGGTTTAAAATCGATAACCTCTCACTTCAAACCAATAACTATTACTTGTTTTTATTTGGGCCAAATGGTATAATTGGGTTTATGGAAACATTCTCTTAATATTTAAAGCTTCATCTTCAACTTACAAACTCATTTGAAATTCTTCATTACAGGCATCTATCGTTGCTGTTCGACTCCTTGTTTTTCCGACTGCATCACCTCTGTCCCCAGTGCAAGTGATACTCTCGTGACATTTTTTCTGCATTAACAAATATGCATTTCCAAGTGGCAGCCAGCCTTAGTTTGATAACATTCACTATAAGAGGAGCAGATTCGATCATCCTGAAATCAGACCCCATATCTAACCGAGGTGTTTGGGGAGAATGGGACATTTGCCCAGCAGGAACATTCGTTAAAGGTTTGAGTTGCAAATGCCAAGGTAACCAATGATAGTCGGCGGATGATACTGCCATGAACGGAGTTATCTTGGGTTGTGTATCTCTCGGAAATCAGGTAACTGGTGTTCCGTTTATTTCTGATAAGGTGATAACAAGTTCTGACGGAAAATGGGGAACACATATGACCGCCCTCTGTTGTGAAAAAGGTATTGCTATTGGTTTTCAACTGAGAGTTGAAAAACCTTACAGCGGTGATAACAGTGCAGCCAATGATATGGTCCTTATTTGTGCCAGCAGTCAAGGAGAGACGAAGACAAAGGCGACAGGAGTGACAACATGGGGAGACTGGATGCCGGAAAAACGCTGCCCTCCAAAAATGGCTATCTGCGGAGTGCAAACCCAAGTCCAACCTGATCAAGGATTGAACGGTAACTAAAAGCATTAAAAAGAAATTCCGTCAGTTTATAGTTACTGTACCAAGCTTACGTATTGATTGCAGAAAAAGAACATTTTGCTGGCCCCCAGCCAGGCCGGCTAAAAATGGTTTCTTTGTGCCTAAAACATACTTAACCTGATAATTTAGCATTACATTTTTCGAATGTGATGTTCCCCTGGAGGTTTCTTCTGCTGTGCAGCTGCCTGCTTGCATACCCCTGCTGTGCATGCGCGCAGCAGTCCTCCCTTATAAAAGCGACAGCGTGCACGCTATCTGCATTCATTTTACTCTCAATGTGTCAGGCGGTGACTCGAGAGGGGAAGCAGGGCGGGAGTAGGTTAAGTATGTTTTAGGCACAAAGAAACCATTTTTAGCCGGCCTGGCTGGGGGCCGGCAAAATGTTCTTTCTTTGTTGCCAAAACATCTTAATCTGATAATTTAGCATTATCAGCAGACCTCGTCAAATTTGGTGGACACCGCCTTGACGGGCACCCTGGGATGCAAGCAGGCTGTTCCCCAAAAAGTTGTTGAAAACTTCGCAGTTTGTTCAGAACAGGTGATGAACCTCGAAGTTAGGTCACTATCCCTCTTCACTGGTTGGCTTGTTTCCATGGTGAATGTTTAGCTACTATCGTGGTTGGCTTGCTTCTGCTTCGTTCTGGGTGCTTAAGGGGAATTGATTACTGTACAGGTAGCAACAATAGGTCGCAGCGGTGTAGTCCGTTTACATACACGACCTTTGTGTCAGGTTGTGTGAGGTGGAGGTCGATGGATTCCTTCAAGATGCTGGTGTGAGGATTGCTTCGAACGGAAGGCTTTGTTGGAGGTTGATGATGTGGAGATTGCCCTGAATGTTATAAGTTACCAAGGGTCAATAAGTTTTTGTGTGGTTCCATACGTTAGAATGCGAATTAGTGAGGAGGAGAAGTTGGTTTCTTCCTTCTCGTCAGTTTTTTTTTTAAATTGGACAATGGAAGGACTCGGGTGGTTGTTCTACGTCTAGTAGTCAGTCATTTCAATTCAATCGAGCGGGGGTAAGCAGCGTTGCGGAGGTCTTCGAAAACTTTGAAGAAAACCCTGTGTTGGTTTAAGTCGGGGCGTTGGGTTTTCCTCGCAGCCAAATGGCCGAAGAGATTGGATGAGTGAAGGGCACTGTCAGCTGAAGGGCTTGTTTTATGAAGGATAGAATTTCCGTGTTGAGTTTCTGCCAGGCTGGGAAAAAGAGGTGAAGTCTTCCGCCGACTGGAAGGTAGGAGAGGCGGAAGGCGTTGTGGTTTCAATGAGAGGAGCTCCTGCCCCCTGGTGACAAGCAGCGGCTGCGGCGGTCAGGAGTTGCGGCTCGCTCCTGTTGGTTGCGTTGGCCAGAGCGGGAGCGAGGGGGATCGGGCCGAAGGGGCTGTTGGTGTCTCGGCCGAAAGTAGGAGTTAACTTTCGGACGGTGTTAAGCTGGGAAGAAGAGGCGAAATCTTGCGCTGGCTGGAAGGCAGGAGAGGAGCTGCGGCGGTCAGGAGTTGCGGCTCGGTTCTGTTGTCTGTGTTGGTCGGAGCGGGAGCGAGGGGGATCGGGCCGAAAGGGCTGATGGTTCCTCGGCTGAAAGTAGGAGTTAATTTTCGGACGGATTGGCGGCACTGTGCGGAGCGGGCAGGGACCGGGCCACGGCGTCCGAGGGACTAGTGCAGGACTACATCGGGGCAGGGCGGCAGCCTAAAGATCAAATAAACCTGATGAAAGAGGCCCACAGTTGGGACCGGCTGGAATGGATGGCGTTCCGGCAAGCATGAAGGAAAGCCGCACAGATCATGGATGGGAAGTTGCACAGTGCAGTGTAGCCGGTGGTCACCTGGCATGGGCAGGCCGTCTAGGTGGCGGGCGGACGAAAGACAGGAGACGGGAAGGGGACAAACCGTCTGCGGGACCAATTCGATTGGTTAGTGGATGACGAGAGACGAGAGGACAGGTGGAGAGAGGAGCTCCCAGATGAGCAGACTTTCATCTAGTTCAGGACGGCATCATAACCGGAAGGCAGACGAAAGATGTGGAGTGGGGAAGAAGCTTTCAGGTTAAGGGGCTTCCATCTTGGACCGGGACGGCATCTCAACCAAAAGGCGGACGGGGGACGTGGAGCGGGAAAGGAGGTCCCAGGTTGACAGGCTTCCTGGGACAGGTCAGCATCACAACAGTGAGGCATGCAAAAGATGTGAAGGCAGGGACGAAAGAAGGGTAGTGGTGAAGGCCTGGTTCAACTGGTAGAAAGGCGGACGAAAGCTGAGTAGATGGGGTGAGAGCTGCAGGGCGTGTTTGTTCCCCATCCCGGTGCAGGACACGACGCAACAGCAAATCGGACGAGAGACAAGGGAGCAGGCCGAGCGGGGGGGGGGGGGGGGGGGCGTGGTTGACCTTCATCACTGTGGAGGGCAGCAACACCTGGGTGAAAGACGAGTGAGTGCGTAGAGCGAGGAACGGTGGCTTGGCAGATCTTCTCCACAGTGTAAGATGGCAACACCCGTGCAAGCCGGGCGAAAGACGCAAGGCGGTCAAAAGACGAGTGAGTGCGTGGAGCGGGGAACGACGGCTTGGCAGGTCTTCTCCGTGGTGTAAGACGGCAACACCCGAGCGAGGAGGGCGAAAGACGAGTGAGTGCGTAGAGCGAGGAGCGGTAGCTCGGCAGACCTTCTCCATAGTGTAAACGGCAACACCCGGGGAAGGTGGGTGAAAGACGAGTTGCTTGGAGCGAGGAACGCTGGCTTGGTAGACCTTCATCACGGTGCGGGATGAAAACGTCCGTACAAGGCGGGTAAAAGACGAATGAGTGCATAGAGCGAGGAATGCAGGCTTGGCAAATCTTCGTCAAGGTTCAAAACGGCAACTCCCGGGCAAGGCGGGTGAAAGACGAGTTGCGTGGAGTGAGGAACGCTGGCTCGGTAGCAGGGCGGGTGAAAGAACAGGGTGGGTGAAAGACGAACGAGCGTAAGGAGCGAGGGATGCAGGATTGGCCGACTTTCAGCATGGTGCAGAACGGCAACGATTGAGTGCATGGGGCAAGAAGTTCAGACTCGGTTGGCCTTCCTTGTGAAATCGGCTGACCAAATCCAAGACAGACGAAAGACGGGAGCTTGCAAGATCTTCAACATAGTCGCAACAGCTACGGCATCAGTGAAGCGGACGAAAGACAGCGAGGGAACCGGAGGCAGGGGCCGGCAATGGATGATCTAGTTCACACTGCTGCCACGGCTGGACTGGTGAGACGTGGAGCTTCAATGTCGTGGTGGGAGAGGCAAGAGGCCTGAGCAACAACCCAGACTCGACGGCAACGTCCCGGTTATGGGCAGACCAGAGACAGGCCGAAGAGTGTACCGTGCGGTGATGGGAACCACAGCGGCGGGATCTCAGACAGCAGCGCCTGAGCCGTGTGTTGAAGAGTGGAATGGCTGAAAGACAGGAACAGCAGAGCTGGAATCTTCCATGGTGGCAGCAGGGCACAGGAGGGCGAACAGAAACGCGGACGAAAGTCAGGAGTGGGATGCGGACATGAGGCTTGATAGAATACGGCAACCCAGGAGCATCACGGTGGAAGTTCGCAGGAAAATGGACAAAAGACGAGCAGGGCTAGAGTCAGCCAGACGTCTAGTAATGGAGTGGGCAGCAACTGATGTCTTGATTTTCGCTCGAGACGTGGGTCCAGCCACGGTCGAGACAAGCAGCAAGAGGTGCAAACGGCTTCTGTCTTGGTTCACTCCAAACGTGGGTTCTAGCCACGAGTGAGACGAGCAGCAGTAGACAGCAACAGGTGACTCGATTTTCACTCGAGACGTGGGGTCAGCCACGATCGAGACAAGCAGCAAGAGGTGTAGACGGCTTCCGTCTTGGTTTTTCACTCAAACGTGGTATTTAGCCACGAGTGAGGCGAGCAGCAGTGGACAGCAACTGTCAACTTAATATTCACTTGATGCTTGGGGTGAGCCACAGTCGAAACAATCGGTAGGAGTGTAGATGGTTTCCAACTTGGTTCTTCACTCAAAACGTAGGATTTAGCTACAAATGAGACGAGCGAGAGAACAGTCTTGGCTCTTCCCTTGAAAGAGGCTTTAAGTCTTGACTCAGTCGTTTGAAACTTGAACGAGGTGACATCATGTAATTAAGGAGCGTTTTCTTTCTGATGCCGTAGGTGTGCAGCCAGCCGGAACAGTGACGAGCGTCGGAGAAGGTTGGCGTTGACAGCTTGCGTACGGAGTTCAGCAATTGTCGGTGAGGTAAGCCGCGGCAACTCGGGTGTGTTTTCCGTCCGAAAGCCAAAAGCAGAAGGGATGCTATTGGTGCGGGTGCAGTCAGCTTGAACGGTGATAAGCGTCGGAGAGGGCTGATGTTGACAACTTGCGAACGGACTTCGGCAGTTGCCAGCGGAAACTCGAGCGAAGAGGGTCTTGAATCGGACAAAAAAAAAACGGCAGGGATAGGACCGACGGCGGCGTGGTCGAGGACGGAGATACAACGGATGCCAAGGGCGAAAGCCGTCATGGAAGGAGAGCATGAGAGGAAGCAGCAGGTGAAGCGAGGGCTTCGGATGTGGCGGCCATCATCGGGTTTGGAATCCAATTTTCGTGCAAAAGTGGGGAACTATTTTCGGTGCAAGGTGACGTCGAGACACCTCTGGAGGAAAATGAATGCCGATTGCGTGCACGCTGTCGCTTTTATAAGGGAGGACTGGCGCGCGCATGCGCAGCAGGGGTATGCAAGCAGGCGGCTGCACAGCAGAAGAAACCTCCAGGGGAACATCACATTCGAGGAATGTAATGCTAAATTATCAGGTTAAGATGTTTTAGCAACAAAGAAAATTTTTTTTCCGTTCGTGTTGTCCCTATATAGAATGCCTTGAGTTCTGAAACAGTACGTATGGATAATGGACACTGAAATGAGGTTCCGCCGTAGGCTGATGACTGAACCATTGGTTAAATTCCTTAAAAGTGTTAGACTGTTTATCTAGCTGCCCTAGTACCTGGAGCTGTTGCTCTTGTACAGCTAAACTCCCCACTCTTTAACCGCTTTTGTTAGTGCTGGCAAGCTCTCACTCCATTGTTCCCCTTTTGTTGTAAAACACTACGTTTGCAGGGTAACCATTGTTACCGGTTTTAGTGTTGGTTGTTAAGCTATTCTGCTTTTTCCCTTTTAACTTCTGTACTCCTGTAGCTGACCTTCCTAGGGCCCAGGCCGCCTATTCCCCGTACCCATGTTCGAGTAAGTGGATTTTACAAATGCGATGGGACGAATTAGCCCAGCTGGAGGCCACGTACACCGTTTACCGATGTAGCTGTATTGAGCAGATTCCCGACATAAAGATGACGGATCCCAATACCCAATACCTCGTCAGGATTTATGGAATGTAGCGGCCGCCATTACGAACAAGTATTGTAAGTGTAACCATTCCGTACTTACCTTATTAACTTTCCAAACATGGTCCTCCTTAGCGTCGCTATTCCTCCCAGGTCTGCCCTAAACTGTTATTTACCAATCCGTTAACAGTTTAACACACTGTTGCTTGTCAGCGACTTGTGTCAATTCAATACTTATGTGTACCATATTATGCTTTCCAAGCTGAACATTAAAGCTAGGAGTTATTAACAGTCCCCCAACTCAAAGTTTCCAGCAGTCATTCTCCCTTTCCCCTACTGCCAAAATTGTTTATCAGCCGATCCACGGGCTAACCTCTGACGTCCTACTAGACCCTATCGTGCCTACTACCAAGTCAGGTCAGGGAGAAAACTTCCCGCAGGAATTGTCCCAGAAACGGTTTGGTTATAAGCTTCCTGCATCTTCGTTTCAGGCTAATGAAACTGTACATCACCTAAGTTTCACACGTGACCTTTTCCCGTACGAAGACACAAACGGCCCAGAGTCCACAAAAAGGACCTCCTAACTTCGGTCATGTATCCAACTCTCTTCTGGATTTGGGTGCGGTCTCGGCAGCATTCACTACTTCCGTTACCTGCCTGGGCACGCGTAGCAATTTTATGTATCTTTTATTTATTTTTTATAATAGCCTAATTTGAAATTTCTAATTGTATTTTGTTTTTCCATCTCCAGTTGGTGATGACATATGACAAATCCCTACGTGGATGCATTAGTTTTAAATATTTTGTAAAGTTCTTACCTTTTTGTCATACAGGTCCTATGTGTGTTTTTGGTCCATTTTCCCTCCTTTCCCATGTCCTGCACGTTTGGCAATGCCATCGGGGACCTTAGAGTCCCTGGTAGGTCTAACCAAGCTGGTAAGGCATTCGTAACCCCTGCCCACGTCCAACAATACCATTCCCCGACCATATTTTATTTTTAATATATTGTATACAACTTTTAAAATCATTTTAATCACGACTGGCTGTTAGCGACCTCTCACCGGTCCTTGACAAACTCGTTGCTGTCACAACAAATTATTTATTATTATTATTATTATTATAATACCAGTGCCGGCGTCAAACTGAATTGTTTGGGGGGCCAGCAGAGGGCACATCTGTAAACAGAGTAGGCCAGAGACTTTTTTCAAGGCTGCCGCATTAGGCACTTTTATTCCGTTTAATTCAAGTTCATCGTAATGTAAGCTTCAATGCAGTCCAATTTTTTGTTGGGAAAATACGCCCCATAAGCATACAAAATAAATTATTTCAAAGCTGTTACAAAAATAAATAAATAAATACAATTTAAATAAATAGAAAAACTAAAAGCTCAGTTTATTCCCTTGATGTCAAGTTTAGCCTGCAATTGTTTTATTAGTTTTTTTCTTGTGGCGTTGACCTGTGTGTTTGGGTCAGGGGGACCTGTCTGTTAGGGCCATGAAATATTGGGAGGGGGGGGGGCGGAGGTCATGGCCCACCCTGGCTCACACCTAGCGCCGTCACTGCTTAATACGCAAGTCCTGTTGAATTCTTATGTAGTACATCCATTAGATATCGGATGAATTCCATTCAATTATTTCTAAGAAGCCATGGCCCATAGCTGTACGCTCCTATATACCATATACAAACCACAGACCTATTATCATAATTACCACAACCATTAACACTTAACCCTTAACCATCAACCAATAACTCTTAAATATTAACTCTTAACTATTTAACTACTTAACAGTCGAGACACATGACAGCACACCGAAAAGGTCGTCACTAATCTACTGCCATGATACTCTTGGCTTCCACCATTCACTGTCCACACCCAGAAACACAGAAACAAACGAAAGAGTAAACCAAGGAACCACTGGTTATATACTCATGGTTTCTCACTGCGCACAAGAGGACCCTCTGCTGTTCTGTCTGCCGAAGGACTGAAGCACTGCAGAAAAGCTCTCTGCCCACTCGCTACACACTCTGAGACGGAATCCTACGCTTCACTCGCTCACTCAACTGACACCACAGATATCACGTCCATCTCACCAAAGCAAGGAGCAAACTCTACTCACTCAACTTCTACTCACACCACTGCAGCACAACAACAGTCCTGAACGAGCTCAACCAGCAGCCCCGAGAAGAAATGAGCTGTCAACACTCGCTACACATGCACCCCCGTTGCCACGCAGAACACAGCAATCGCTTGCAGCCTCTGCAGAGACCCCACACCTGGTGACGCAGTTAAAAGAAGTTGAATCGTCTGCCGATCTCTCACCCAGACATGCAGTGCCACCCTATAACGCTGAAGCAGTGGACACTCAAGAAAAAAGTGCTCCGGCGTCATTTCCACTTGACAAACCGCACAAGTTGGGGTGTCGACCCAACCAAATCGATACTGATGTCCACGCAAGAGCGAGTGGCTGGTACGCAGCTGCTACAGCAGCCTCTCATCACTGTAACAAAGACTATTTAAGATTGAATGATGTCTGCACTCCGGCTGCACCCGAAACAGAGGGCGACCTGTAGTGCCTTCACACCACATGCTTTGCCACTGCATAAGAAACCATGCCCGAATTAGTTATCTCCTTGTTCTGACAGAAAGCATGGGCTGCAACCACTGCACACCATCTGCTATTGTCTCCCGTGCTAGACCATCAGCCTGCTCATTGCCACTTACTCCGCTGTGACCACGAACCCACCTAAAAGCCACAACACTTCTCTGCAGGGCCATCCAGAATTTCCAGCTCACCGTGTAGACCAGGGGGTCTACAACATCTAGTTTGTACAAAGAGCATTGCAGACCACGTACACACGACAGAGAATCAGTGCATATTGCAAAGGACGGGAATCGTAGATCAGGAGCTACATCCAGAGCCACCGAGACGGCTAGCATTTCACTTACCGTGCTAGGCGTCACCCCACTGACTCCACGCCTGTATGCTTGCTTCAGAGATGGAATGCTGATCCCAATCCCACCAGCTTGCTGGTCAGCAACAAACGACGCATCGCAAAAGATGTCACATTCCACATGTGTTAGCTGGAAATTTTTCAGCACCACCGGGCACCACGTCCAAGGGCTGAGTGGACGTGCCCATGCAACATCGAAGACAAAGTACGAGACCCTGAGCAGATTGGATACTCCATTCCCAGCAGCACCCAGAATACTATGTGCTGTTTCATTCACACGTCTGTAATAGGCAAGGATCAGATGCACTGGGTCCTCACCACCCCTGCTCAAATTACGCATACATAAAACTGACAGGAGTTCACGAGCTCTACACTCCAAAAAAGACTCTCCGCACTCCACCCATAGAACTTGTGCTGGCATGGATGCCAGGCAGCCGGAAACTACCCGTAGACACTCATTTATAGGAGTCTGCAATGCTCGGATATGTCTCATAGTGCTACATAAGAACAGCAAGTGATAATCCAGACTTGCCCTAATTAAAGTCCTGTATACTGCCAGAAGTGCCACACGCGTGACAGACACACCCCTTGTGAACGCCCGAATCACAGACGTAAGAGACTGCACCATGGCTCTCAACTTGCTGGTGTGAGTGTTCCACGAAAGATCAGAGATCAGAGTCTAGCAACACACTCAAGTACTTCACTTGACGCTTAGGCTGTACATTGACCCTAAGGCTGTACTTTGACCACCAACAACTAGGACTGGTTCTACTTGTCATAGATCATGTGCCCGCGAGAAGACTACAACATCCGCCTTTGCTGGTGCCAATTGCAATCCACGGACAGAAAGGCGACACTCAATAAGGTCCAATGCTTGCTGTGCATGCTCCGCCATGAGTTTCATGTCATAGCCAACAAACCACAGGGCCACATTGTTAGCGTAACACACAATGTTAGCCGAATGTCCTAATTCCACAATAACAACATTTATCGCTATGGCAAAGAGCGTCGGACTGAGGCAGCTTCCTTAGGGGAGGCCTCTGTCCGTCTGCGCTTCCGCAGACCAGAATCCTCCAACCCGCGTTACAAACTTCCGCTGCCCCCAAAGGGAAACAATGGCTCGCACCAGCTTTGGGCTGACACCTACACGCTCCAGAGCAGCGGCTAATCAGTCAGTCGACACAGTATCATATGCGGCCTTAATATCTAAAAATATGGCCAACACAACCTGCCCCTGCGCCCAGGCCTCTCTAATACTGGACAGAAAATACAAAACGGCATCTTGCGCACTTCTTCCTGGTCGGTATCCAAACTGCACAGGAGCAAGACAACCATAGTACTCAATCTGCCATCCCAGACGCCACACAAGCATCCGTTCGAACACTTTACAGACACACGAAAGAAGCGCAATAGGCCTGTGATTTAGTAGACATGACCTATCACTACCAGCCTTATAGACCGGCACTAAAATCGTGTACATCCATCAAGCTGGACTTCACTACCATCAAAAACACCCTGAAAAAGAGCAAGCTCTTCCCAAGCATCAAAATTAATAGCAGCGACTTCAAATCCCCATACGACACTCTGTCTACACCTGGTGTATTGGTTACCTTGCACTTAGAAAGCGCCGCTTCATACTATAGCACTTCACATGGAGCATCACCAGCAGTAGATAAGCTGACGGAGGTAGGAGGTAGGAGTAGACGTAGGTAGCAAGCCACTAGGAACCGCATACACGCTGGCAAACCTGGCGTTAAATGCATCTGCCATGCATTCACCACGCAAGATGGTACGACAGGCTGGACCTTTCCCATAAGCCCCACTTAATGTCAACCTATGAGTTCTGTTGCCACAATGTTTGCCAGGCCTGCGCTAGTGATCTAGCCGACCCAACTTGTGCACAGAGCCGAGCACGCACCATTCGCTTTCCTTTCACTTTTAATCAGAAATTCAGACTCGCACGCAGTGCCCCTATAAGTCAACCAAGTCTCATCACATGGTGCACGCTTCCACCTTTTGTCTGCTTTGCGTCGGTCCTGTACCGCTACAGTTCACGCATGTGTCCACCACATAGGATGCCTCCGCCCTGACTGTGACACAGTATTATATTTAACTCGCTTCGTGCACAGATTTATGGCAACCCACACAGAAAAGTAGCCAGCATCAACCAACGGGCATTTCCTGCTCCTAACAATAGGCTGTACGTGGCTTCCTACCGGACGCAGGAGAACAGGAAAATAATCATTGTTGGCTTGATCATCTGAGACTTCAAACGTAAAAAACGTTGCCAACGAAGGTGTGCAAACAAAAGAAATCCTAGACCGACTCCTGGACTACCCCATTTTGCCACCTGGCAGAAATTGGGGTCCCATTCTGCCTGCCCTATCAATGGCACACGCAAGACGACGCCCTCTAGCATCAACACGTAAAGACCCCCAATCATAGTGGTGACCATTAAAGTCACCATCAACCAAACAAGGCGCAAGCAGCTGACTCAACCAGGAGTGCCACTCCGCAGAAGTTGGGTTCCCCGTCGCGTGCAAGAATGCTATAGTGACCCAGTTTTCAACCACCCACACTTTAATCACCACAGCGTCTATCTTGTACTTGATAATTTAGTGAACACAGCAAATATGGCACAACCTACTTAATAAAGATCCCGACCTATAGATTAGAATAGACAAAAGCCGTGCGCATAGCGCTGCATTAAAACCCTGCATGCCATTTGCCTCCTGTACTCCTAAGATTTGCACAAAATTTAGCAATCGCTCAACCTCAGTTAATTTATTTTGCAGCACTCGGGCTTTCCATGTAGCAACATTGAATGCTACAGACTATTACTTGGCGACTCTGCACTTACAACGCAAGCTGCAGCACAGCACAGCATTACCCAGCTCCCCCTCCCTCGGCCAACTGGTTGCTATCACTCAGTACATCTGTTTGATTGACCTCAGTAATTTGGCTGTTAGGGACGTTTTGCATATCCACTATTTGCACTACATCTGTGGTTAGGTTAGAAACTTGATCTCTTGTATGACTGGGACCCTGATATGAAACACCATACGAATGATCAGCTCCTATTACATTTTCCAGTATAGCACTGGATGCCTGATCATCCAAGCTTGTACAACCACCCAAACTTCACTTGATGTGTATAATAACTGTAAGGCCGAATACAAGTCTGCTGTCACGACCTGGCATAAGCTGGATTCTGCAGTTATTGCTAACGGTGCCTTGTTAGCCCTCTACTGACACTACAAGCATGTCTCTGGTTCTGCTTGGTCCATCCCTCCACTGCTTATTGGTTCTGACTACGTCACCGACAACTTCGCCCGTGCAAATGCAATGAATACTTACTTTGTGGCGAATGGTGTTCCTGACAATCAGGTACTTCCGGCCCTCCCGGATGACCGCCCCACTACCCCAACCAGCTGTACTGGCTTAAAGTTTGCGCCCTGCGACACTTGGAGAGCCCTTCTTCGAATAAAACCCAGCAATGCGGTTGGGCCCGATGGTTTTTCAGCTTTCTTTCTGAAACAAGTTGCCGGAGAAATTGCACTTGCTTTAACACTCCTCTTTTCCCGCTCTCTTGAAGTCGGCGAGATCCCCCAGGTGTGGAGTCAAGCAAATGTCGTCCCCATTTCTTAAAAAGGAAATGCTTAATTAGTCTCAAACTATAGACCAATCTTCTTGACTTCTGTGGCTTGTAAACTGATGGAGTCACTCATTCGCGATATCATGCTTTCTCACTGCAATAAAAACAGCCTACTGGATACAAACCAGTTCGGGTTTCTCCCAAACCGCTCTACAACTATGCAACTCTTGCTGGCCCTGGATTGCTGGACAACTGCCTCCGACCTAGGTGTGCTTTCCGATGTGGTCTACTTTGACTTCAATCAGAAGGTTATTATTGAAAACACCCCATCGGATTCCAGGCATATCTTTTGTGGAGTTCCCCAGGGATCTGTCTTGGGGACTCTCCTTTTCGTGCTATACATTGGCGACCTTTTCGACGCACCACTTTGTGCTAACACCCTCAAGGTGAAGTTTGCTGACGACGTCAAGGTGGACACTGAGGTGCTGGACTGCGGGGGATAATCGGCGGCTCTCAAATTTGATTGAGGAAGTGAATTGCTGGTCCTCTCGTTGGCAACTCCCTCTCTCTCATTCGATAAATGCCATACATTCCACATAGGGAAACCAACCCCTTTCTCATAATATACCCTTGGTGGCTCGGCATTGCGAGCTGTCGCCACTGTCAAGGATCTCTAGGTGTGGTTCACCTCTGATCTTAAATCCACGACCCATTGCAAATGTATTGCTGCACAGGCCTTCCGGCGCCTTTTTATTGTGAACCGCTGTTTTGCGGTTCAAGCACTTCAAGCGGTTCAAGCACTTCCACATGCATCTGGGCTTTTAAGATCTATGTTAGAGCACTTCTCGAGTACGCAAGCCCAGTGTGGTCCCCTATCTTCTTCACGACATTGACCAGATTGAATCTGTGCAACGAGATTTTACTCGCACTATACCGGATACGTGGACTACCTTTCGGCAAGAGGTTACGACTTTCCGGCTTGGAACCTCTGGAATTACGCCATCTACGTGCCAACCTCTTACATACTTACAAGATACTCCACCACCTTCTCCCTTTGGCCTTACCCTTTTTCGATCGGGTTGGCCCTCCTTCGACGCGTGGCAATTCTTTTAAATTGCGTGTACTTGGCTCCAGGCTTGAGTGTCGGAAACACTTCTTCGCCCTGCGTGGGGTCAAGAGTTGGAATTCACTACCGGAGGAGGTAGTCACCGCTCCTTCACTTGCGGCATTCCGTAGGACATTACTGAGATGTGATCTCACCTGTTACCTCCGACGTGCATGTTAACTTCCTTTCGTTTTCTCTTTTTTTCATGGTATGGATGTTAGGTTTAAATTCTTCAGGGGCGGTGTTAGTGGTCTCCCTTCCGTCTCCGTGTTGACCTTTTTCCTGGGCCGACAAAATTTGGTTTGTATTATTATTATTATTACACATTTGTTCATCAGACTTCGTTTCTGCAGATTGCCCTAACGTTTTCCACTTCTTTTCTGCCCATTGTCTCTTGGGCGGTCGAGTACGCCATGGTTCAACGTCATTACTCTCACTAGCTACACTTGGTTAATGAGAATTATTTGGCACCTTCTCATCTCGTTTTGTTCCCGTTTTCTACTGTTTGACTGCCCACTTGCTGCAACCGCTGCTTGCCAACGTCCCATCTTGTTCAGCGGTGCCCGGGGCAATCTGCCCCAGGTCAGTAGATTTCAAGGCTCTGCTGCTGCTGCTGTTGCTGCTGGGTAACAGCTGCTGCTCTCTCTCTCTTTCTCTCTTGACACTGCCGATGGTGCTCTTCTTCTCTTACTACAGCCTTTAGGTGTGGGTAGAGCTGACGTGGATCACACCAGATGCTACAGGTCTCTCACCCACGTGCTGCGTACGCTCGCCGGAAGTACCCCCTCATTGCACAATGGTGACACTTTGGTGCTCGGTCAGAGACGATGACAAGCGTTGGTATACCCCGGACTAACACCTCATCTGGCACATCATCAATAGTCACTCCTTCTCGCAGTTTCAGAGACACTACATGCACTCCCGTTTCGCAGGTTACTCGCCCCTGTATAGTCAGTTTTTCTAAAGCATGTGCTTTTAGGGTGGCTACCCTGCCGAAAGCTGCTGCAATTTCTTGTGGAAGGATCCCTCTCGGCTAGACCCCTCAGCCGTTCAATTTTACGTTATTCGGCTGGCTAATGAAAAAATTCGGCCGATTTTCGGTTAGCCAATCTTAGCTGACAATTTTTTTGGCCGCTAACGGCTTAAATCAGTTTTGGCGGCTATCGGCTTAGCCTACACTAATTTTGGCAATTCCTACATTAAAATCAAAGCACTATAACAAATTTTAGAAGCTACAGCATTATTATGTAGCCTATGCATGTTTTAGTTCTACACCATATCAAATTTTAACTAGGCCTTGTAAATGCAATTTTAACACATGAAATATGCTGCAAATCATAGCTATACAGGGTGGTTCACAAAAAACTAACGACCCAAAATTTTCTTTCTAGTTAGCACCCCTCAAACCAGAAGAGAACAGAAATAAACTCTAATGAAACGGGAATATTTCTGTCCTCTCCTGGTTCTAAGGAGTTGTTACTAGAAAAGTTGAACTTGGGAAAATTTTGGGTCGTCAGTTTTTTGTAGACCACCCTGTACAGTAATTAAATCCACACAACAAAATTATACACAATGCCAATGGTAAAATTAACACCATTTTTAGTTTACTGCTTACTTACACCCCAATAAGATACATGTTTTTTAAGTTAACCGTGAAAAAATTTCATTTTACCACATTCATTTCCTTTTTTGGGGGGGGGAAGGGGGGGATGTTGATTATATTAAAACTGATGCACGTTAATTCCGAATCTAAAAGCACAACTCGGCCCTCGTCATCTGTTTTAGAGTTATGTAATTAACGTCAAGTTGCTACGGAATCGTGCGAGCGATATCTCCTGGTTTCCTTTTTTAGCAGCTGTGTGCGCCCTGCAAGCAGGGAGTTTCAGTCATCTGACCAGCTCAGGACAAGCTCATTGGCTAAAGCTGGAAGGCAGCAAAGAGCGGATAGAGGCCGTACACCCCAACCAGTCCTGTGTTATCGGTCGATCAATATCGTGAGTGCTAACTTGAAACGAAGTTTTTACGTCCACTTCGCATTTCAAAGATTCAAGGTACAAATTCATACTGTTCCAAAAGTGAGACCGAATCGCAACTGAGTGTGACATTTAACAAATAAAAATTATTTTATGGCTAGCCTGTATATTTTTTGGCGGTGGCTGGTTAATGGCTAGCCAAACAAAAATAAGGCGAATATTCAGCTGACCTATTTCCGGCGGCGGCTTTGGCTATTGGCGGCAGCTGAGGGAACTACTCTCGGCAGCCGGTGCAGACGGGCCTGTAATGTCTGCTCGTGCAAATCAAACACTTCCGCACTGTACCCGTTGATTTTGACTTGTGCTTTGAGCAGGCGTTGCTTGGCTGCTATTTGTTAGACCGTTTTGCTGGCTGTCCCTATTGCTCTTGAGCAGCCATGCCCCTCTTTCTCTAACCTGTCGTAATAGTCCTGGCAAGCTCTCGCCCCATTGTTGTGTGCTTTGTTCTACGACATTATGTCCTGCAAGGCAACCATTGTTGGTGGTTTCCCAGTGTTGTTTTGTTGTTGTAACTACTCCCTTTTTCCCTTCTCCTGGTTCTTAACTCAAGGGCGCAGGCCGCCCTCTTTTCTCTCTCTCCTTACGCTCATGTCTGAGCAAAGTTTTTAATGTTGTGAAGGGGAGAACTAGCTTCGCCAGGGACCATGCAACCTATGAAGAAACCAAGACCCCGGTCGTATCAAGTCGATTAAGGACGAAGTCGGCAGGTAGAACCCCGATCCTTCGACTTCTGGCCAATGGAATGCTCCGGCCGCCATTTCAGACCGTACAGTAAGTGTGACATTCCCCTTACTTCCTAAGCTAGTTTTCAACATGGTCCAAGGCGCTAATTCCTCCAGGCCTGCCCCGGTACAATGTAGAACTGTGTAAAATCGCTTGTTAGCGAACTGTGCAAAACCTTTATGATGAAGTATGTTCCATGCTACTATGTTTTACTAAACCAGTGATTAAAACCAAGGAGTTTGCTTACAGTCCCCTACAAAAGTTTCCCCGGCGCCTATTATTTATATACCTGACATTGTCCCACCATTGATCTCGATCCACTGTCCATGCCTCCCACGCCCACCCGTTGCTTTTAGTCGAACCAACCCTGGGCCAAATTTCCTTCAGAAATTGTCCCAGGGGAGCTCACCTACATCTTAAGTTTCTGCCCTTAAAATCCATCCTACGGAGATCTAATTAACCCGGAATCACATTTTTGGTAGCAAGATTGGTAACATTTTGGTGCATTTTGAATCAGACAATTTTCCAGTATATATTCTACTAGCGCCGAGGACACATTTTGCTAACTGCAATAATATTCGTAGCAGACTGTTTTATTCCCCGTATGCAGCTTTTGTGATTTGGGTAGCCGAATATGCCGCTCCTAATTAACTATAAACGTGGGACAGTGCTTTGCAACTCCGAGAGGTGAGCATAGTTTTGGTAGCTTTACCCTTTTGGTACGCAACTAGATTTAAAAAGAGCAATCACGTCACGTTAGGTACCGCCCTCGCAACTGTTGCTGGTAAGCATGCGGTAATAATTTGGCAAGACCCCGGCAACTGTAGTGAACGAGCAAATTAACAATGTTCGCTGGCAAATACAGCCATAATTACTACTACGATTTCGCCGAGAATTCACCATGACCAGAAAGGCAAGAACTAACCTAACAACCCAACGCAACTTCTAGGTCCATTTAGGCATTTTCTAATGACTTTACACTTGTGCAATTTTTATATTCCTACCTTACACCTGCATAGTGCAATTTTTATATTCCTACCTTACACCTGCATAATTAGGCAATTCGATTTAATAACAACGCTTACCTGTGTTCTGATACGGCATTTTGTAGTAACAATTTGATTTGATTTGTGCCATGAGTTTTGTATAATTTGTGCTTTCTTTCAGGACTGAATCATATCCTTTAGCTATTGTGTTTATTGTACAAAAATGTAATGTCGACGTTGACGTTGACGTATGTGGTTGAATTCAATGATGTAGTTTGATTTAATTATGCCGTACGATTTATCTACGTTCTCAATAGAGTGTGAACGCATAAGTATTAAAAACCTCTTACTTTTAATCGCCCATGCCCTCTTACATAACGATAATAATACCCGTGCTTTACTGCCAGTCCAAGCATGCACTCCTTTACGTGACTTATCCTTGCTAGTTAACCAGTTACCACTATTGCTCTAACGTTGATAAGGAACCTATATAATGTAGCATTTGAGCTAAATAAGTATGCATAACTTCCTTATTTACCATATTTAGCACACGTTTTGATTTTCGTGCGCATGGTCCTAAAACTCCTTTTATACATCAGTAACCACACTAGTACTCCCCTAACTAGTGGTTTAGCCTGCAGCCTAGTGCCAGTAGTCCAAGTTCCCCTTTTTCGCATTACAACGCATGTTTTCAGGTTACTGCATGGGGTTTAAGAGTGGTATAAGACACCTTTCACCCATCGAATCATTTTATGCACAATAAACCCCTAATTTAGCCGATTTATTGTGGAATTAGTGTAGAATTTCATGAGTTTTCCTACGGTAAATCTATTGTTTAAGTATATTATTAGTATTATGAATGGTTATGTTAAAAGGGCCCTGCCCCCACCTCGTGGCGTGTCTCCGATCCCTTGCTTCAACATATTGTGTTTTATCAGCATATCGCGTCTTTTATCCGTGTAAATGGCTATTTGAGCGACGGATGGTGAACGCATCTTCACATTTTGGGATTTTCACCTTCTGCTTTGTCCTGCACCGTGTGAGTTTCTAATTTACAGCTTCAACCCGATATTTTTCTGCTTTCTCCCGGGTTTTATCGGTTCTCTCATACTCTCCATTATCCCCCATCCCTCTTCCCTCTCTGTCCGTGTGTGTGGCGCGACCCTTTTCGGTTTTGGGTGTTGTTTGGATTACTATTGCCCTGTATAATGGCATAATATTGGGGCCAACAGCCCACGCCGGTGCCCCCTATGGTATATAAAGGTATTGAGGTCTTGACTGACCACAAATATCAGATTTGGGCCTTGCGTATGCAAGGATTCATTGTCAAAAATGGTTGGGATTTGGTTTTCAATAACCCCCGTCCTCAGGGTGACGTTGATCCAAAAGAAATAGCGGTCTACAGACAAAAGAATGGCGATTGTCTCTGTTTTTTCTTCCAGACTATCTCCCCTTCCATCCTGTACCAGTTTCGGGGCATAACCGAGGCGAGAACCATTTGGGAAACCTTGAGAGCGCGCTATGGGCAACAACATCAGAACTAACGTGAGTTTTTATATAGACAATTAATACGGACCCGGATCCTTCCGATGGAATCCATCCCTATGTATATAACGCGCATGGTAGGCCTAAGCCAGGCCTGTGCCGCCGCAGGAAAGATTATTACCAAGCAGGAAGGGTTTCTCGCCATCCTTGACGGCCTTGACCGCCCCCAATTTGAAGCTACAAAGGAGTACTTTTATCACCAGCCTGCGTTGACACTTGCCGACTTGCAGACGGGACTTGCACATAAACAGATACTACTCGAACAAGCCACTCGCCAAGCCGCAACCCCTTACGCAGGCATGTTGGGTCTTTCTTTCCACCCTGATTACCAACTGGTAACCATGACCCTACACGTTAAGCAGCCTCCACAGGACCTCTTGGTAAACATGGCCCATGCCGCTACGTCGGACCTCCCGCATTGCAAATCCTGTGGATCGACCACCCATAGATTCAAACAATGAGGTGTCGTCCCGCGCCAACAATGCGTTGAGCGTAGATGTGACCTATGTTTCGGTTATGGGCACGGACAAGCAGCTTGTGGCAACAATGCAACTCCCTCGAACCCTGGGAACACCCGGCCCCGTCGTTGGAACCGCCCGCAACCCGGACCGCAGGAGACTCGAATTGAGAGGATTTTCCCTGTGTGCAACTAATAACACTACAATTTACCGTCTGGACAGGTGGTATTAGCCATGTCTTGAACGTGAAGCCCGATCATGTTCACCTTTCCGAATGCCCCACTGTCGACCACAGTTTGGCTACGACAGCCGGTACCGTCAGCGGTTACAAGATTGGTGACGTCTGGGTTAACGCGCAGAATAAGAACGGCATCCCCTTCCGCAAGCCATTCCTGTTGCGTGATGTTATTTACGTTGAGTCGCTCTCTCCTTACGCTGATGTCTGAGCAAAGTTTCCAATATTGTGAAGGGGAGAACTAGCTACGCCAGGGCCATGCAACTTATGAAGTAACCGAGAACCAGGTCGTATTAAGTTGATTAAGGACGAAGTCTGCAGGTAAAACCCCAATCCTTCGACTTCTGGCCAATGGAATGCTCCGGCCGCCATTTCAGACCGTACAGTAAGTGTGCCGTTTCCCTTACTTCCTAAGCTAGTTTCCAACATGGTCCAAGGCGCTAATTACCCCAGGCCTGCCCCGGTACAATGTAGAACTGTGTGAAATTGCTTGTTAGCGAACTGTGCAAAATCTTTATCATGAAGTATGTTCAATGCTATGTTTTACTAAACCAGTGATTAAAACCAAGGAGTTTGTTAAGTCCCCTAACAGTCCCCTCATTGGCGTTTCATTGGGGACGCTCACCTACCAGGACTACCGGATCCGATACTCGCCAAAGAGACTATTTATTTATACGTCATACTTACCCAAATGCGTGTTTGTTTTTCACCGCAATGGTAACCTGTTTGAATCGGCCGGTTCTATCCAAGCCTCGAACCCACACCACCTACGTCCCTGGTCACAGCCAACGCTGCAACGTGCCTTGTCGACATGATGCACAGGAGATATGGCCACGCCTCTTACGTGAAGATACGACAACTATTCGACGCGGGGAAAGTGATTGGACCAACATTGGTTGAGAAGCCCACCAAGTTCTGTCCTGTTATTTTACTGGGTCTATTACCATGTTATAAATGAATGGATAAAATACCCAGTTAGGTTTACTGCAGAGTAAATTAAGAAAATAGCCACAAATAAAGAACCTCCAGTTATTCTACAAGGGCAAATAAACTCAATGATATGCAAATTAGAATTTCAATAAATTATATTAGGCTTAAGCTTTTCTTTGACCAGTTTACTTATCTGGTTTGGGCAATAAAAAGTAAAATATATTCATTAGACACTTGTACACTTATCTGTACAGTCCAGACAGTTAATAGTTACTTTCACAATCATATAAAGGCATAATATCATATAGGGCTGAAATATCAAGTAGTGCATAAATCATAAAAGGCAGGAGCAGAATTGAGCGTGACTGCTCTCATCAAAGTCCAGGCAAGAAGTCATTAAGGGTCTCAGTTCTCAGGGCCAGTTTCCCCAGGAAAGTCTTAAGGCCAACTGAGCATGAAGCACAGCTAGGGTGCCTGGAAGGGGACCTTGCTTGGTGTCTGGGCATAACCCAAGCATTCATAATAACACACCACTCCTTTATGGCCAGGCTCCAAGGTGAGGTCTTGCTTCTCTCCTCTTCATTCAGCGCACTACTGCGTGGCGGAACCTCTCAAAGGGCACACGTGGCAATGGCTTTGTAAAGACATCGGTCACGTTGTCGCGACTTGGCACATACTGCAATAAACAAGTCTTCGTTCACTGCTTCTCTGACGAACTTGTATCTAAGATCTATATGCTTCGTTTGCATATGTTCCCGGTGGTCTTTCGCAAAGGCAATCGCGGCTTCGTTGTCGCACAACACTACCACGGGGTCTTGTAATGACATCCACGTCATCTTTGCAGATGGCCGTCAACCACATTACTTCTACGATGGTTGAGGATAGGCTTATGAACTCGGCCTCCATAGTGGATAGCACAATGCACCGCTGTTTCTGCGCTCTCCATGTGAATGGCATTCCAGACAGAAATCCTACATAGATGAGAGATGATCTTCTGTCGTCGACATTGGATGCCCATGAACTGTCCGTATAAAACTTCAATACGGGGGCTTTAGATGTTGGCTCACATCGTATTCCAAGGTCTTTCGTCGTATTTGCATTCTTCAGAACATGTTGTGCCCTTCTCCAGTGATCCAATTCTGGGATGCTGTTGAATTTGCGACAGAGCAATGACGGAAAACAAAATATCTAGTCGCGTCCGAGATGCTACGACCATGAGTGATTGATGAGTGATTGATACTTGGTCAAGTCAATCTGTCCTCCCTCAGGATTCTTCTGTGCAGCCAAAACTCCTGCATCGAGGGGCACAGTCACTTCTGCCAAATTGTCCAGTCCAAAGTGACGTGTCAGACTCTATGTAGCTCCGCTGGTGCAATGTCCAAATTCTATTCTTTTTTAATTCTACGCCTAAGAACCTTCTTAGCATTCCCAAGTTATGAACTTCATATTTCCCTGCGAGAATGTCGACGATCTCTGCTAACGTCTTGTTGTCTTTCGTGAAGATGGTCAAGTCATCAACATACACAAGCACTACTGCACAACACTTGTACGTGTAAATGCAATTGGTTGCATACAGCTTGTCAAATCCCAGATTTGCAAATGTGGCGTCCAGCTCTTCGAACAACTTTCGTCTGGACCATAAAGAGCTTTGTTTAATCTCCAGGGTACGTTTCTTCCTTGTTGGTATCCTGGTGTTGGTCGCATGTAGATTTCTTCATCTAAGGTACCGTACAAATACGCGCACTTGACGTCCAAATGGCGACTAACCCATCCGCAACACGCAATCAACAACATGAAAAAGAATTTCACCAACGTGAATGAAATTACTGGTGAGAACGTTTCAAAGTAGTTTCAAACGTTTCAACGTTTCAAACCTTTTCGCTGCGGGTTGCCTTGAGCAACGAGTCTTGCTCGGAATCGGACGGTCTTCCCTGTCGAGTCCTGCTTCACTGCGTAAACCCATCTTGACCCTATGGTCTTCTTGTTCTCTGGTTTACGGACGGAGGTGTATACTCTCCTGGTCTTCAGGGTATCCATCTCCTCGTTCCATTCTTCCACTTCAGGCCACTGGATGGCTTCTTCATAGCTGGCTGGAATCTTCACTTGAGCACAGAAGGCTTCTGGATTCCCAACAAATCCAGGTGGTGTAGGTTCCTCGGCATCAGACTCTTCTTCATATCAATTGTAGTCTTCATCTGATTGTTTGGTATCGGATGTTGCTGTAGTATCCGATGTACATTTATATTCAGGGCTATCCCTCTCTACTTGACCTTCAGCTGCTTCAGCTTGCGGTGGGGTCTTTGGAAGGATCGGCTCTCCTTTAGCCGGTACTCGATTCTTGGTACTAAAACTGAATGTATTGACATCAAATGGAAGCTGTAGCTTGACGCAATACAGTCCTACATCTTTCAAAGATCTCTGGCGAGGGCCATCCTCGTAACGATATAAATACAGCTTTGCCATTGTCATTACCAGATTTCCGGATTGTCACCTTTCGGTCCCATCCTGGTGCAGGTCCTTGGAAACGGGTAATATTTACTACGCGGATCACTTGACTTGCAGTTGGCTTTTCTACTTGAGTCGGCTCTCTCTCCCTGCTAGTTTGCTTCTCTTTATCCCTTGTCACTCTTCTGTCTCGTTGACGGTTCTGCTCCAGCTGATCACTTTCAACTGGGTCGATTGGATCTTCATCAATTTGGACCACTACATGATCTTGCCGTTGAGTAGTGGGTCTCTGTTGTGGACTCACTTGAGGTCTTGGACGCAAGTTGTATGTTCTACTCGGCATACTTGGTGCGACTTCTGGCTGAAAGTCCACATGATCTGCCTTTTGCGCGTTCATCAAGACTTCACTGCCATTCCGCTTTTCGTCAAACCTGATGCTTGTGTTTCTCGGACAAACTTTTCTTCATCTGGACACCAAACTCTGTAGCCTCTGGTGTTCATGGCATATCCACTAAGACTCCCAATCTTGATCTGGGTTGTAGTTTAGTGCGTGATCTTCGGTCATCATACATAAAACACAACGATCCAATTCTCCTCAAATGTCCGATACTTGGTTGCCTTTTGAAGTATAATGCATTCGGTATATCACCATTCAGTCCAGAATGTGCCATATACGATGCCGTGAGGACCATCTCGGCACACCATTCTTCTGAGAGATTTGCCGATACGAGCATTGTTCATGCGACATCTAACATTGTATGGTTCAGGCGTTCAGCTACACTGTTTATCTGCAGGCTGTAAACGTTTGTACGTTCGACTCGTATTCCCAGACGAGTCAACTTTTGGTTAAAATATCCCGCACAATATTCAAGACCATCGTCGGTTCTCAAACGACGTAATTTTCTTCCAGTTTCTCATTCCGCTGCAGCCAGAAACTCTTGAAACTTGGCATACGCTTCGTCTTTGGTCTTCATGGTGTAAATTGTGCACCTACTTGAATAATCGTCAATGAACGAAATGAAATAACGGGCTCCGCCGCAAGAAGTGACTGGTGCAGGACCCCAGACATCCGAGTGCACCAGGTCCAAAGGCGCTTTAGAACTTCTTTCCATAATAGTCACATGGCAGGCGTGTGTGGACTTCCCAAGCGGATTGTCGGCTGACAATGTCTTCACTCCTCTAACTTTGCCGTCTTTAATCATCTTCTTCATCTGCTGCACACTTACGTGGCCTAGACGATTGTGCCACAATTCAGTGGCTGTCCAACGGATCTTCTCCTTGCGGTTCCCCTACGGAGTACTTTGCTGAAAGGCTGTACGGCTTTGAGGCTCTTCCTTGTCCACCCCTATCGTGAACATAGTTCTTTGTGGAGGCTTGTTGGTCTTCACTTCATCAGGCTTCGATGAATTCAAGGATGTCTTCTGAACGACACGTCCTCTAATGACGAAGAATCTTTCTTCTAATGGTGCCTTCATTACAATGATCCCTCTTAGATCAAGTACAATGAGGCCTCGGTTATCGGTTGCGATCTTGCATCCTTGCTCGACAATCGTCGATCCTGAGATTAGATTTCTCCACATATTGGGTGCATACATCACATCCTTCAAAGTAATGGGCTGTCTTCCTTATATTGTAGAAACGTGGAAGGTTACATCACCAATTCCACAAATCTTCGCTGTGCCTTCAGCTAGCACTGCTGGATTACTATTCACTTGACGAAAATTTGTAAACCAGTCTTCGTTGTTGCGGAAATGATGAGTCGCTGTGGAATCAAGTAGCAAGTAGCCAACATGCTTCCATTTTTGCTGAAACGTTGGCTTCTACGAAGTAAGCATGACCATCATCTTTTCTTCTGCATCTTCCTCCCCATCACGGATGGTTGGTAGAATCTTGACAATCGCGGGCGAAATGTCCTCCCTTACCACAGGAAAAACATAGGCTGTTCTTCCTATTTGTTTTCTGATGAAATGGGCTCTTGGATCGTCCTCGTCGTCTGTTGCGTTGACCATTCCTATCCCTCTGATCCTCATTTCTGGGTTGTCGGTTGTAACCCATTGGCATGGCGTGTACTTCATCACCAGCATCAAGTTGGCTTTGGATAGTGGGGTTCCGACGTTCATATTCGGTCAACAGCCTTTCTTTAATTATTTTGGGTTCAAACTCGTCATCTTCTAAAACGTAAAGGCGCTCAACAACAGAATCCCATTCGCTTAGTAGCCCACAAATCATTTGGTAGGCTTGCTCTTCATTTGCAATAGTCTTATCGGCATCCACCAAATCGGTGACTGCATTCTGGATTTTTGCTAAATATTTAGCCATGGATTCACCTGTTTGCATTTTCATTAACACAAACTCCTTCCTGAGGTGTCCTATGCGTGCACGGGATTTTAGTTGAAACACAGAACTTAATGTTTCCCAAGCATCTTTGGCGGTTGTGCAAGCTCTATCAAAATCTTTAAATCGGCATTAATTCCCAATGTGATCGTTGCTAATGCCCGAGATTCGTGGAATCTGTACTGTCGAGTTGCACCTGGATGAGCTTCTTCCTCTTCTGGTGAGGGGGCAACTTCTAAATTCTTGCTGTCCACAAACCCATATAAACCGCACTCTTTCAAAAAATTTGACCATGTCAAAATACCATGACCGATAATTGGTGTCATTTAACTTTGGGAATCTTAAAGTTAAACCCCTAGACATATCTCCTTCATTCATCTTGAATGTGTTTACTGAAATTAAAGTTTGAATGTAAATTAAAGTATTTCCTAAATACTAGCAGTAAATGGCAGTAAATACAAGCAGTTCCACATCATTTACATTTGTACTGCCTTTATGTGTGTGCGGATGGGTAGCCTATAGCACGGCATGGAAAGTATATACCACATTCACTATGGTTAAATGGTTTTTCTCCCATGTGTCTCTTCCCACTGTGTTGTGTGACTACAATACTATCAAGGGCTTTCATATTCAAAACAGTTAAATGGTTTTTCTCTGGAGTGTGTCTGTGCAGTGTAGTGTGCCTACAGTACTTATGTAGGCTTTCCCACATATCATTTAAATGTTTTCTCCCCAGGATGTCTGCACAGGTACAGTTATCATATACATACTGAACACTTGAAAACTGTTCTGACTGATGAATGGTTTCTCTGCAGTGTGTGCTAATACTAAGCCTGTAGTATGCATTGAAGTCTTTACCACACTCCTTACTCTTGAGTGGTCTCACACTGGCTTTGGCTTCACAACAGCTACAGTCTAGTTTGCTTACTAGTTATTGCACACTGCATTTGCCCACTTGTGTTTTACGCCTAATTAATTGCATACTATTCACTGCAGCACAGTCTTAGAACTTGTATGGGTTTTCTCCACATTTTTTTTAAGTTAATGTCATTAACCATTTAAACAGCCCTGCTGAAAATATATGTGGCTCTGTGCTTAATTGTGATTTACCGCATTTGTCGCAGTCAAATGGGTTTTTCCTGCATTATTAGGGCCTACAGTTCCTTCAATGACAGCCAATGAGTTCCTATTCTAGTGGCAAGAGTCCTGGCTATTCACATTGGCAGAGTCCTGGGCCCATAACCCTATTATTTTACTGGGTCTATTACCCTGTTATAAATGACTGGATAAAATACCAAGTTAGGTTTACTGCAGAGTAAAGTAAGAAAATAGCCACAAATAAAGGACCTCCACAATTATTCTACAAAGGGCAAATAAACTCAATGGTATGCAAATGAGGATTTCAATAAATAGGCTTAGGCTTAGTCATTCCCAGTTTACTTCTCTAGTTTGGGCAACAACAAAAACTACAATATATTCATTAGACACTTGTTCACTTATCTGTACAGTCCAGACAGTTAATAGTTGCTTTCTATTTCATATAAAGGCATACTATCATATAGGGCTGAAATACCAAGTAGTGCATGAATCATAAAAGGCAAGAAGTCATTAAGGGACAGTTCTCAGGGACAGTTTCCCTAGGAAAGTCTAGGGTCAACTGAGCATGAAGCACAGCTAGGGTGCCTGGTGTGGTAACTGGAGCTGCCGCGACGGACCTATCGGACAGATCTTCTCTCGCGGCTGACGATTAAACACGTAAATAATTGCTCGACGTGATGCGGTATGTTTCCCCCTGTATTGGCAGATCAAGAGGAACGATACAGCTACGCCCAACAACGGAACTGATGCAGCAGAGTGCTGGAGACACAGTCCGAACCTAATCGGTATAAACCCGTGTGCTATGTTACGGGGTAAAAGAAAGCACGACGACAATTTTCACCATCAAGTAATTAGGTTAGCCGGCCTACTCTCTAATGCCTAGCATCGTTTCTAAGCAGAGTGGGTACGTGGATCGATGTCCTGTAGTTAATGTCCTACATGGAAAAATACACAGAAAGAGTCCGCAGTGACAATCACTATTGTTGGGTTTTATTTGGCATAGATCATCACAACTGAAGCTAGACTCGGGTTACAGTTAATAAACTCCTGGTAAAAGCACTCGGTATAAGTTAAGTCGCGTTCCATTTCCTCACAAGCCAAGATGGCGATAAGCCCAGAATACAGTCATAACTGCTACGATAAACACAGATTGCTACTTATCTGTTCATCCCCGACGATCTCCGTCCTCTCCAGGCAATCGATGGTTACACCATCATGATTGTCCGCAAGCCGATTTTATTTTGCCGAGTGGGGCTAAACATTCCCCTTAACACTGGCTGAAACAAGGCCGAATGCCAAAAAAGGAAAAAGGCTAGGGCTCGACCCTCCCGACTGGATTGCAGGAAGAAGTAGTACGAGATCCGGGGTAACATGGCATACCTTGGCAACAGTTACAACAATGGGAGTTTCGCAACAACAATAACGTTGGGTCTACAACAATACAAGTGTCGGCCGCTAAGCTAGTATATAGTGTAAAAGGGGTTCGCCGAGAAATGGGAGAAATTGCATAAAAATCTTCCGTGTGTCGAGATTACATCTTACACAGTTCCCCCTCGTTTTTTGCATTTACTCCCACTTCTCTCTTAAATACTACATCGTACTACCAGGGACTTGAAGGGTTACACAGTGGCAGCAGAATGGGTCTCCGATCAACGGACTCACATCCCGACAAACTTGGATTGTGTGAAACATAGTACTGCACAACAAGTGCGGGGGGCACATTGGATATGAGGTTTAACACTGGGAACAATAGTGACCTCATCAAAGAAAATCTAACGTGAAAGGGTTAGTGCTACAGAATCACTATAGCGGGTTAGTTCCTTTTTCCGAAAGGGCAGTGTTAATACATATTATTGGAGTATCTAGTAGGGCGTTAGCATAACGCTGGTTTAGTAAACAAGAAAAACACTTGAAGGCATTAGTAAAGCGAAGAACAAATTTTGACATAATATAGAGACTAATGTGAAGGGTCTTCAAGGCAAAAGGCAAACAGGTCAAGCCGCTGAGCGCCTAACTGGCTTTGTAAGTAAATCGGCGCACAGCTCTTCGCTGAGAACGTAGTTTAGCCTAATGGTGCCGGCTCGTACCTGCTCCCGGATGTACCACGACTTTCGGACATAATGTTTTGAACGTGCACTGAGGTCAATTCTTCCCACAGTCGCTATCAATGACTGGCTGTCAGTATGAATTGGTACAGGTTTACCTCCGTAGTCGATGCCCAACCCGTCGCAGACACCTATCATCCAGAGGATTTCTTTCAAACATTCAGTGGATGCAAGGAGTTCGTTCTCCATGGTGCTCAGGCAGACCATCGTTTGCTTCTGGATTTTCCAGGAAATAAGTGCTCCATATAGTTTAATATGGTATCAAGAGAATCCATTGCCATCGAATGTTGCACCCCATGATGCATCACTAAATCCAATGTGCCCCTCCACTTGTTGTGCAGTACTATGTTTCAAATCAAATTTTGTGGGATGTGAGTCTGTTGATCGGAGACCCACTCTGGTGCCACTGTGTAACCCTTCAAGTCCCTGGTAGTACGATGTAGCATTTAAGAGAGAAGTGGGAGTAAATGTAAAAAACGAGGGGGAACTGTGTGAGATGTAATCTCGACACACGGAAGATTTTTATGCAATTTCTCGGCGAACCCATTTTACACTGTATACTTAGCTTAGCGGCCGACACTTGTATTGTTGTAGACCCAACGTTATTGTTGTTGCGCAACTCCCATTGTTGTAACTGTTGTCAAGGTACGCCATGTTACCCCCGATCTCTTTCTTCTTCTTCCTGCAATCCAGTCGGGAGGGTCGAGCCCTAGCCTTTTTCCGTTTTTGGCATTCGGCCTTGTTTCGGCCAGTGTTAAGGGGAATGTTTAGCCCCACTCGGTAAACTAAAATCTGCTTGTAGACAATCATGAGGGTGTAACCATCGATTGCCTGGAGAGGACGGAGATCGTTGGGGATGAACGTATTAGTAGCAATATGTGTTATCGTAGCAGTTATGACTATTCTGGGCTTATCGCCATCTTGGCTTGTGAGGAAATGGAACGTGACTAAACTTACACCGAGTGCTTTTACCAGGAGTTTACTAACTGTAACCTTTGAGAGTCTAGCTTCAGTTGTGATGATCTATGCCAAATAAAACCCCACAATAATGATCGTCACTGCGAACTGTTTCTGTGTATTTTTCCATGTAGGACATTAACTACTACAGGGCATCGATCCACGTTTGTACCCCAGCTCTGCTTAGGAACGATGTTAGGCGTTAGAGAGTAGGCCGGCTAACCTAATTACTTGATGGTGAAAATTGTTGTCGTGCTTTCTTTTACCTCGTAACATAGCATACGGGTTTATACCGATTATGTTAGGACTGTGTCTCCGGCACTCTGCTGCATCAGTTCCGTTGTTGGGCGCGGCTGTATCGTTCCTGTTGATCTGCAAATACGGGGGGAAACATACCGCACCGCGTCGAGCAATTATTTACGTGTTTAATCGTCAGCCGCGAGAGATCTGTCCGATAGGTCCGGCGTGGGAGCTCCGGTTATCACACCTCGAAGGGGGACCTTGCTTGGTGTCTGGTCATAACCCAAGCATTCATAATAACATTTCCCATATGTGCTTCGACAAAGATGAAGAAGCCACACCCCCTTCCAGCCTTCCCAGTCGCCCTACAGCCGTTGGAACAACTAGACCTTGACCTTTGTGGGCCAAGCAACGTCCAGGGCCTATGCTGAGGAATGTATTTTACAAGTACGACATTGTTCTACGACAATATGTCCTGCAAGGCAACCATTGTTGGTGGTTTCCCAGTGTTGTTTTGTTGTTGTAACTACGCCCTTTTTTTCCTTCTCCTGGTTCTTAACTCAAGGGCACAGGCCGCCCTCTTTTCTCTCTCTCCTTACGCTCATGTCTGAGCAAAGTTTTGAATGTTGTAAAGGGGAGAACTAGCTACGCCAGGGACCATGCAACCTATGAAGTAACCAAGAACCCGGTCGTATCCAGTCGATTAAGGACGAAGTCGGCAGGTAAAGCCGATCCTTCGACTTCTGGCCAATGGAATGCTCCGGCCACCATTTCAGACCGTATAGTAAGTGTGACATTTCCCTTACTTCTAAGCTAGTTTCCTACATCATCCAAGGCGCTATTCCCCCAGGCCTGCCCCGGTACAATGTAGAACTGTGTGAAATCGCTTGTTAGCGAACTGTGCAAAACCTTTATCATGAAGTATGTTCCATGCTACGTTTTACTAAACCAGTGATTAAAACCAAGGAGTTTGCTTACAGTCCCCTACAAAAGTTTCCCGGCGCCTATTATTTCTATACCTGACATTGTCCCACCATTAATCTCGATCCACTGTCCACGCCTCTGACGTCCGTCCACCCGATGCCTTTAGTCAAACCAACCCAGGGCCAAATTTCCTTTAGAAATTGTCCCGTCGGCGATTTAACAACAGGCAACACGTATCTTCGTTTAGGGGAACGAAGCTCACCTACATCTCGGTTTCCGCCCTTAAAATCCATCCTACGGAGATCTAATTAACCCGGAATCACACTACTGTCCTCAATTCCACTTCGAAGATGTTACCTCCACGCAAAGAGCCGATCAAGGAAATCTCATCCGCACACACTACATCTTCCATCGTAAGATAACTTTGCGTTGTCGGGTATGGGCGGCCCGCGGTGCGCATACAAGTACGACTGATTTCGGCATTTACACATTGCTTAGGCCCCCACCATATTGCCTTTTAAAGGCCTGCGAGTTACGGAAATAGTTTCGGGAATAAATCCCAACATCGCTTTCTACCTCCCAATCACTTTCACCTTCGCTTCTTCCTCCACTATGCACAGCAGTACTAAAAAGTCGTTGCACGGATTGTATCACAGCTTCCCTATCCGCATCTTTGCCATCTTGCTGACGTTGTGCTTGCTGTTGTCTTCACCCTCACTTCCATCTAGGGTAGCAATCTCAGTCACTCCATACTTCCGCACTCGTTCTTCCGTAATACCTCTTTCTTGTGCTACTTGCATGACTTTCTTGAAGGCTCCTGTCGTCACCAAGCCCAGGTTAAACTCCCCACTCGAGATAACGTTCGTTTTTAATAGCTCACCCAGTAAAGCATCCACATCCGACGGCACGTTGTTTAGCCATGTACGTCCATATGGTAATTTTAGGCCGTGTTCCAATCATATCGTTGCTAGGTTGGAGGAGGGGTGCAACGTGTTTGCTGGCTTAAAATTCATATTTTAATTAGTTGATTCCAAAACAGTAAACTTCTGGATTCTTCACGTGCTCATTATTGAGAAAATGTCATAAATTCATACCTATTTTTTACGTGCGCGCCATGTTAGCGGGAATCTGCTCTACGTGAGTGAACCAATCAGGGTCGGACTGGGTTAGTTTTACGCATCTGCCTGACATCTAAAAAAAGGCACCGGCCGGGGAGGGGCGAGGGGCTTCGGTGCTTGTAAAAGTGTGGAAATTACACAAACTAATGATTTTTTGGGAGAGGGGGTGGGGGAAATTGAGGCTTTAAAGTGTTTGGCTATCGACGCTGTGTGCTGACCTTATTTTGCAAAATAAATACACTTTATTGGACAAATTCATTACAAATTTCGTCGCAAATGACCGGAAGACGGGGAAGATTGCCTACACTTTGTTCAATATAAAGTTTATATCTTCGTAAATTAGGTCTCCGTATCAGCGTAGAACGTTCAACATTTGGCACTCTGACTTATTACCTCAACTTATTACCACAGCACCTTAAGTTAAAAAGAACCCAAGGAAAATAATTTCAGAAAATAATAGATTTTCTAGGTTCATCATTACGCTAAAACAAAAAGAAAATGTACTAATAAGTTACAACGGAAAAGTCGTCCAGGCCGAAACTATTGCTTCTTTGGTTACAAAGAAGCGATAGTTTCTGTCTGGACAATTGTTTTGTCATCTGTGCTGAGAATATATCTGAGCGATGTGATGTGTTTTACAATATGAACGTTTTAGTTACGGCTTTCCGGTGTATTTTTCCACCTTTTTCAACTAATACCAAAAGAAAATAAAGAAAAGCTAATATTAAAAATATGTTAAAGGGACATAACTCCCTCCGGTATATTTTAACAGTTTCACTCGATACATTACCGGAAATAGTTTTATATAAACTGATTTACCTTTCATTTGCTGGTCTAAGGGTACGATGCAGCTGTCAGTAGTGGCGCGTGAATGTTATTAGGCTTGTTTTAAACGGCTCGGTCCGAGCGGTATAGAACTCCCGCCACATCGCTGGCAAGCCGCGGCCCTGGAGGAAGGATAATTAATCCTTCGCTCAAGTTTGCGACTTGGTCGTACGATGTGTCACGTTGCAGCGGCCCCGAAATGAGTATGACTAGTGTCTAGAGCAATGCGCGCTGCGGTCGTTTGAACTATATTTTAGCGTAGGTGACGCAGAGTAAAGCGGCTAGAACGGAGGGATTTATGTGCCTTTAATAAAAAAAAAAATAATAAAAAAAGCTTGGGGCGTCAGGGCGACTATTCTCAAGGGCGCACGGCTCAGTCCGACCCTCGAACCAATAGTAGTTGCGCTTTACCGTTAGGCGCTACAGGACTCCACCAATCAGCCGTAGCGTCACTGTCGCGTCAAAGCCATAAGAGACAAAGCAGCACACGTGAGCTGTTACTTAACAGTGTCGGGAATAAGGCCGGCAATCACATTATTTCTTTTTTTTAAACTATAGTAAAGATGAGCAAAAATAAACCTTTGCGTGACTAAAATATGGAGATCGTGGGCGGACCTGAATGGGTAATTTTCCGACAGTTGAACTTCTTTCTTTTATGAATATAATCAGACGAACTATCGTAGTAATTGTCTGCGTGTACAGAATATAAACATAGGCCACGGCCCACGTCGTGTTGTAAGTTCACATTAATTTTAGCGACTAGTTGCGCAAATGCTTTCTGAGATCTTTTTGTAAATACGTCCAAACCAATAAACGGTAATTTAAAAAAACTGCTTTTATTTAGAATTTAATTTCACCTTTCGCAATTAAAGGGATATACCTCCCAGCGCCATTTTTCTCGATCCACCACATCAAGTACGGCCCCAAAGGTCTATTTACTTGCCGTTAGTCTTTCCGTTGCTAAAAAACGTTTTAAAATGTGGCGTCTAGGAGATTTTCTGTTGCATATTGTTAAAAATATTTTAGAACGAGCCGTAACTATATGATGCATTGCGTGCGTACAATAATCATGACGTTTCATCTCTGTGTACATCTACTAATTTTCTAATAATTGCCATGAGATCTAAAATCTAATAGACTAATGCGGTAAAAATTAAAATTAATTGTTCCAATAGATCACTGAAGCAAAATTATAAGACACTAGCCTACAAAATTATAAATTGTGATTTTAAAATACGAGAATCATTCCGGTTTGTGACGACACAATCGTTGACTTGATTCTGTCTTATGTACTATTACCAAAGCCAACCGAGACAGCAGAGATCTATGCGAGGAACGCAGCTACCACCCCAGCCGGCCTTGGCGCTGTATTGCTTGGATGACGATCTGCGCGTAGCTGTAATATGGCACGCGGAATGTTATAAGGCAGGCCGGGTGTCCCTTTAAAGGCATTGCAGCATTGCAGCATATAGGCCTATCGATTTCTCTCTTGCAGGAAGCAAAAGAATGCACAAAGCAAAACTTTTAAACACAACAAACAAGCCACGTGACTCCTTAATTATTGAGTAAAAATTTGGTACGCCCTCGTGCACCTGGAAACAAGTGTTATACGGTAAATAGTTCTCCCTGAAATTCCAACTAAATAACGTATAGGTTTGCCGTTGCCCGTACGTACAGGTTATGGAAGATTGCAGATTCGGCCCACTGTTATGGCAGTGAGTCACTCTCTAATTGTGGTGGAAGGGAGCTAGCGAATAAATACAGTTATTTGGAGAATATATTCATTATGCTAAAAGGTTAACAGAAATAGGAATTCAATAAATGAGTCTTAATAATAATCGATAAAATAAACTTCTAAGGCTAAACAAGTGTGGTTATTAATATATAATGGATTCACAAAAGAATATAAAAGAGGGGAAGGGTGTCTATAGTCAACTGAGGTGCGTCACGTGAGTGATAGTTCGACTAAAACTCTTAACACTGAGTACTTAACTTCAAATGGGAGGCGATCTTTCCAGTACAAGAAAACGTTCAAAACTCACCCACATTGGAACTTAAGGCCGACGTTCTTGATTGTTGCTCCATTCGGCTGGTTTAGACGTCGGTAATTCTGATGGTTTGCTCGAAGAGATCGAGTTCGAGTAGAACAACCAGGAGAGATTCAGGAGAATCAGAAACATCACGAGAATCAGGAGGAATGATGGGTCCTCTCTCTCTTACCTTTTGATATCAGATCTCTGCAAGCTTTATATCGCGCCGCCGGAACCTTGCCCAGCTCTAATCATTATTTTGGATTACTGTGTTTCTGATGTTTCAGTGACGCACCTACTACGTATCGTTTTAATTTGGGGAGCATTCATTACATATTATTCAGTTCAAAAAGGATATGATGCTCCGCCTATTAAGTGGATATGGCGCAATCGCCTGACACCCACACTACTATTCGAAATTGCTTTACTTGACATCCTCTTTCTATCGTGAACAAACATTCTGGTGACTTTCGTAATACAATACAGGAAAAGATAAAAATAAAACAATACTTAACTACTATTTAGGTTAATTCTAACATTCCTTAAAATTATAATAAAAATGAAATAAAGTACAATTTAGTAAAACGCATCACTTGAGATGTAAAGTAATTGAGATGCTTTCACATTTGTAGTAAAGGTTCGTGCTTTTGCATGAGTGTTTCTAGGGTTCTTCAGTATAGAGGGATATGAGTTCATCTTTATTTAGTTATATCCACTCTTTTACTTTATTATTCTTCTCCGTAGTTTATGTGATTTTAATGTCTCACTGGTTCACAGTTTATTGCTTGTTATTAGTTCATATGGATGCTAGTCTTGTATATGATGGCGGGGGGGGGTTAGTATTGGCTTTCACTATCTTGTCACGGAAATGACTGTGACACAAGCTATAAAGATTAACGATACAGATGTCACTAGATGGTGCCACGGAAAAATATACAGAAAGTTCCCTGGCACCATCTAGTGACACTCATGGAGGAATGATGAGAAGGAGGGGAAGCTGCTACTCTAAGCCGCTTAAGGCGGTTTTCTCGAGGCCCTCTAGCGGCTGGCAGGGTGAACTACAAACAGCTCAGTCAAACGTATGCTAAAATGCTTGGAAATCCGTCAGCAGAAAAGGGTTTCGTGCCCAGGAAACAAATGTTTCGTTTTAAATGGTATCTTTAGGCCACAAACACGTTTCCATAAATAAATAAAATTCTGTCTCCTTGAAATAAATAAATAATGAAAAACTGCCAATTTCAACTGTTTTGTTCAGAATCACTTCTGATCATGTTTCATGATCATTCGTGACAGAGTTTGTCCGGTGCCACGCATACTGTGATCAGCTTATTTATCAATTAATGCTTAAAATACAATAATATGTAAACAAATATGCTCCCGACGTACTTATCTGCTTTCAGAAACAGCATTAAAATCCGAGAGTTGAAACCATTTTCTACGTTCAGGGAAGTCTTTTCGGGTGGGTTTAAATTACAGTAAGTTGTGTTGCACAGAAAAAAATATAAATGACAAAGACGGTTGTGTGTTCGAAACTGCAAACCGAGAGCTTGTATAACATAAATAAATAAAAAATGTAAGAAACTAACTATATAAAAATAACTGTGGAATATACGCAACACCAGAAGCCTGGATTCTCTTGTGCCAGATTATATTATGTTGGTTTCCTCGTTGGGGGGGGGGGGGGGGTTTTGGGTTTAATAATAAAAAAAAAAAAAAACCCCCCTTTTGGTGCACCGGGGCGCGGGACAAAATACAAGTGGGCCGGCCTATTCGTATTTTGTGACGAGTAGGTGTTGGTGATTTTTTTTTGCCTTCCCCCATAAAAATTGTATTACAATTTTCAATTTCACGAAATGCGTGTACGAAAGGCAGTTGGCCTACTTCAATATGTTCTGGGATGTGCTGAGCTAAATAAATTTTTTACATTAACATTCTATAACTTGCTGTGCACCTCCTGTCTCTTTTTTTTCCCCTGACCCCACACCCCACCTGATGACACCTTCAAAAAACATTTAAGCCCCCCCCCCTCTTCATATAAAAACTTTCATGATCCCCCTCATTTTTCGCTACCCCCCCCCCCGCATTGATAAATAATAAAACAGTTGTAAGATGGTAAAAATCACAGGTTGTAGGCTCTAGTGCTGTATTAACAATTAGCTGAATAACCACGTAACAAAAGGGTGTTTAGCATTGCGTTACGGCAGCAGCCCTGCGGTTCATACATTGCTGAAAAACGTTTTTTTCGCCATTCGGTTGATTATGGTCTACGGTAAGTTTTCAAAATGCGATTCCTGCAAACGAAGCAAGCAGTGAAATTGTTACGCAGGTAAATAAAGGCACGTAGTACGACCCGTGCACTTAACAGTTGGCTTTTCGCCTCCCGTCTCGCGCAGTTTGGCTCCTCCTGTCTCTATCCCGTGCAGTAAGACTTCCTGCCTGACATATGCCGACATGTGACCAGATTTGATAAGGAATGTCATCGTAGGAAGAAGGGAGCATGGCTAAACCATGTTTGGGCGAAGCCCACGAGTGTTTCCCTCCAGCCCCGAGATAGTGGACTACCCGTTCGAGCTCATAGCAATTATAACCGGTAAATCGACTACGACTCACGGATATGTATTTTAATGCTAAGGTGTGACGTCGAGCCAACATAACTTCGAGATTTATTCGAGATTTAAAAAAAATTTATTTGAAAATTTTATTTGTGAAACATGACGTAAA
The DNA here is from genome assembly GCA_023313725.1 of Lithobius niger. NCBI lineage: Eukaryota > Metazoa > Arthropoda > Chilopoda > Lithobiomorpha > Lithobiidae > Lithobius > Lithobius niger. Next base: position 58,319 of record JAHWFP010208226.1, on the reverse strand, counting down.
TTCCTGAACTCAAACTTCCGGTTTAAACTTCCTGTCTGTGAAAGTCTCATGTACGCGAGGACATCCCTATATCCAGTCCCAGTCACCGACGTTTGTGTTTAAGGTAAAACCGTATTTTTTCTACTTTATTAGTTTAAATAAGATATAGCGTATAAAATGCGCTATTCGCTTGAGGGTTGTCGGATTCGGCTTGGACCGATCATTCATGGATGGGGGTGGGGAGGGGGCTAGCATCGTACGCGAGGTTTTTTTTTTCCGTGTTAGTGCGGAAAATGTCGCTAGGTTACAAATGTGCTGTTTGCTTGAGTATCGTATGTTTTTAGGTGTATTTAGGTGTGTTTTTAAGTGTCGGTAGCCTAGTTTTAGTATTGTCGGAGCGAAACGTTGGCGGATTGGGCCATTTCTCCATGGGCGGGGTTCTAGCATAGTAGCCTACACGACGTTTTTTTTCTTTTTCGTGTTAGTACAATAAATGTTGCAGGTTGCAACTGTGCTTATTATGTTGGTTGCAATGGGATGTGCTGGTTGAATTTGTGTTGTGTACGGTAGTTTTGCAAAGTATGTCACATGGTAGAGCAGTGGTTGTGTAGAGCGCGGAAAAAGTGTTAGATTATCAAAAAAAGTGTGGGTTATCGAAAAAGTGTGGGTTATCAAAATTAACCCACGGTCACGTGTGTGGGTTTTCAGATTAACCGTATATAACGGCTACACTTTTAGCATTGGGATGTGTTGGCGTGACGTCACCACCGTGCATTAATGAGTCTTAAACAACTTGCTGTTATGTTATGAGCCCTGAATAACTTGCTGCAACTAAATATTATTGTTTCCGCTGGTAATCGACGTATTTCAAAACCCACTTGTTACACAAATTGTAATATTCACGATGCTGTCTAACTCGATTCACGAAACTGCCTAGATCACCGCCATGTTTGTTGTAGCATAGGAGTTGAGTTGTGTTAGGGTGGATAAGCAACTCCCAGCTCAAATGCATAGCCGAAGTGCGTAGTCTTCAATAGCAAGCGTGACTCACGAATGTACCCAGAATACAAAGTGCGTCTGCTACTTCCGCCTGACCAAGCCGCCATGAGGTATTCGCGGTCGATCCGCTCGTAGACGAGTGGAATTCCACCGTATAGGCGATGGAATTTTCTGTGAAATACGCCCTGTACTACGTTGTTTATGATGTATCAAACGTAGGTAAGATAATAGATTGTTATATTGCCAGGCGTAGGTGCCATTGTGTTTTGTAACAAAGTTTGACAGTCAACGAAACCTTTGTTAACACACGAGACGGGGTGCTTATGAATGCATGATATTTGCAAGAAAACCGGTGTAGAATGAGTCATCTTCTTGTGACAACAGTAAGTTAAACCAAGTTAAAATGTCGTAGAAGCAAAAAAAATTGAAAAAATTACTAAATCTAATTTAGTACCGTTATACCAGTTTAGTACCGCGTTATAGTAGGCGTCGTCTGCTTTCTCCGCCATGTTGAAAAATGGTTTAGAGCGATTAAACCTAGTGCGTTGGGTGTAAATTTCCGATCACGCGGCCGCGAGTGCCGATTGGCGTGGCGGTACGTCCTTTGATGCCGCGCTCTTAAACTTCCGGTTTAGTCAAGTTGCTGATCCACCCAAACACAACTCAACTCCTATGGTTGTAGTTCATCCTGTCAACCGACGAACGGTGCCACTGTCGCCGATCTCACACAAAAAGCCCGGAGCTTCCCCTCCTTCTTATCATTCCTCCATGGTGAGGGCTCGTTTACGCAGCGAGACCTTCTCGCTCGCCGAAAGCTATTTGCTAGGCAACCGTTATTTATTTCCCGTTTCTATTAATGATTGCGGTAATATGCAACAAATTAAATGTATTATAAATAACAACACGGATAAAGAACAAAGTGCAACAGTCATTTTAAACATTGCTACAACATTGTTGCCATTTCCCGCTATTTCCAAAATTTGCTATTCGCGCTGAAAAAACAGCTTCTAGCAGTGATCAAACGACGGTAGAATAAATAGCTACTCGCAGCGAGAATTCAAAATCCAACATGGCGTCCATTTCTGAGTTATCGATTCGAAGACAACCCTTTGAATGCCGGTATTCAGGAATTTGTCCGTCGTCTTGTACTGCAGTAAAAATTGTTTTCTTGTTGTCATAAATCGACGCTGTCATGTTGCAATCATCGTACGTCGTGTCGCGAGGCACGAGGAGAAAATTTGCGTCCGCGTTGTTGCCATGGTTACTACGTATAGACAACTGGAATGCCGCATTCTCCGACAAAGGCGAGAAGCAGATTAGTATTAGCCAGCAGATTTAGTATTGACCAAGTAAAAGCTAGTAAGCGAGAAAATTGTCCTTGCGTAAACGCGCCCTGACACTAATATCGTTAATTTTTTAGCGTGTTTCCAGGTGCACGAGGGCGTACCAAATAAAGTCACGTTGCTTGTTCGTTTAAAAGTTTTGCTTTGTGCATGCCTTTGCTTCCTGCGAGAGAGAACTCTATATAGGCCTACATGCTGCAATGCTAATTTGGTGGCGATCGGCCTGTAAGTAAGTACGTGAGGCACTCTTAGTTTGCAATCGGGATCGGGCCATCCTTACTAAAGATGCTTTTAGTTGCTTCCAGTTGACAGACACATGCGAGGCCGCTGATTTGATTTTAACTGAGAGGCGGGGTATAACGCCGCCTGTTTAACATCAACAATCAATCTTTTAACAATCGGATGCCTTCGCATCTCGTTGTTGTTTCGATTTTGGCAGTCGCTATATTGGTCGATTTTGTCTCCCTGATGGTTCCTTAACCCCATGTCCGATTCCGGATTTTTCTTTTGATTAACCTTGACCGGACTTCCTTGGTACTGCATGGTTTGTATAGTCCTTGTGGTTTTCGCGTGATGAACGGTCTAAGATTACATTGGAGTGTCTTCATAGAGGAGCTACGCTCGGCCTTCGGCCTCTCTCGCTTCACTCCAATAAATAAACATTCGTTGTAGCTCCGGGAACTGTGTACAGTATGACCAGTAGCCTATGCGACCATCTAGACGAAAAAATTCGTGTCGCCATGTGGTCGGGAAACGAACCCTGGTCTGCTGATTGCTATCAACTGTGTTAACCGTGGTAACTTAGCGGTTAAAACCATCGACTTGTGAAACTGGGTTCAATTCCAGACCACATGTTGACAAGTGAGATTTTTCGCCTTGATGGCCCGCACACTGGTCTTTACAGCATTTCCCCGTATGCTACGACAGCTGTTGTTTCATTTCTCTACAAGTACGAACAGTTTCAAAACATTTGAAGGAACATGGACAACACGTCTCTAAGGTTCCATATTGATCAAGCCTAAGAACGTTAGCTTGCTTCTAATGGTATAAGGTTCTAAAACTTAATAACGAAAAAAAAAGTCAAGGTCTGTGGGTAACTGAACATCGCTGCAATATGCCTTTGCCATTTTTGATGGTCGCTTACTTACATTGCTGAAAATGGCTCAACGCGTATATTTGAAGGGTATATTATCAATTAACTATTTCTTTTCATATTATTTTTAAATGACACTTCCCTAAACAACGTTAGAATCCGTTGCTGCGACCTCCCTGATCTTGCTGTGGGATGTAAGCCGACGGACGAATGGAAAGAACTTCTTCGACAGGACAACAGTCAGGGTACTACTGCAATTAAAACTACTTATCAAGAGGCCTACGGAGTACAACCAACTAATGATACTTCTCAGTTGACGGTAGCAGATGAACTGTCTTTGAGTGCTGGCTTTGCAAAAGAGATCTCCTATGGGATACTAAAGGAAGCCTTTGCAACAAAATTGCTAAAAAGTACTCAAACGAACCGTATCTGGTCGACGCCTGACAACAGTTTTATGTTCGGATGGGGAAAAACAACGGAAGTAGTTATTCCTCCTAAATTATTACAACCATCGAGCAAATTGTGGGGAAATGTGGTGTGTATGTGGCCAACTCAATCTCGGTTAAAAAACTGACGAAATGTGTCAAACAAACCGGTTAAAATATTTAACTGATATGTCTTGCATGTGTTAAAGTCAAAGCTTGAAGAGCCCAGAAATAAATAATTATATTGCTATTGTTATGTCATCTCATATGTAATATATTTTAGTCTAGTGACTTGAGCTTGAAGCTTGAGATTTGTACCATTGAAAAGCTCGTTTCAACAGAGTAACTCAATACACATTAAAACATTTAACCGTGATAATTTACGACACCCACACACGCCTAAAACTTAAGTGTTTACCTGTCCATGACCTTACACCTGGGTGTTGCTTGATGCATCATGAGTTACTATTTAAAATATGTAGAAGTTCGTTTAATGTTTAAAGTAAGATTAAACTGTGCCAAAGTGAACAAAAAAGGTTTTCATGAAGAGGTTAATTGCCGAGCTATTTCGAGGGGGGGGGGGGACAACACCCCGAATATTCATTTGAACGCTTGGACCCCCCCCCCCCCGAATCGCTTTGTACATACAGGAAACTTAAATTTATATTTCACTTGAAGGTACGCAGAAACGTAGTAGTTCAAGTGCACGTCTGTATTTATTAAATCTTGAACCAGTCAGCCAGGACATGAAATGCGTTGGCATGTGCAAAAGACCTTGGCGGCTTTTTTTTTTAACCTCTCAAAGCATGACATCGTGCGTCGATTTTTTGTTTGTTTGGTTTATGTAGTAGATATCCGTGAGTCCTTGTCGACTTAACGACTATAATTGCTTGCGAGCAAGAAACGGCTAGTCCAATATCGAGGGGGTGGAGGGAAACAAGAGTTTCTCCCTTCACCCCCGAGATGGCGGACTAGCCGTTTCGAGCTCAAGAGCAATTATAGCCGTTAAATCGACAAGGACTCATGGATATGTATTTTAATGCTAAGGTGTGACGTCGAGCTAATTTATCGTGTTATTAGAGTTTTTTAAAAGCTTGTTTCAAGAATTTAAGATTTTCTACATGCGACTTGTGTAAATTTCTGACGCTGCGTAATACCGATGTTTGTGTTTAAGGTAAAACTGTATTTTTTTCTACTTTAATATTTTAAATAAGATGAGTATATAAAATGCGCTATTCGCTTGAATCTCGTAGGTTTTTAGGTGTGTTTAGGAAGTGTCAGTAGCCTATTTTTCGTACCGTTGGAACTAAAGATTGCCGGGTTGGGCCATTCCTCCGTGGGTGGGGGTCTAGCATAGTACGCAATTTTTTTTTCCCATGTTAGGCTAGAAAGAAAAATGTCGCAGGTTGCAAATGTGCCTGTTTATGCTGGTTGCATTTGTGTTGTGTACGGCAATTTTACAAAGTCGGGTCATATAATATGTCACATGCTGGAGCAGGAGTTGTGTAGACCTGCGTAAAAAGTGTTAGATTATCAAAAAAGTGTTGGTTATCAAAATTAACCTAATGTGACGTGTGTGGGTTTTCAGATTGACCGTATATAACGACTACACTTTTTAGCATGGGGATGTATTTAGCATGGCGTGATGTCACCACCGTGCATTAATAATTTTTATTTAATGTTTCGTAGAGCCTAAATTTGCAAAATGCGATGAAATATTGTGAAAAACAACGAATGACCCCTCAAAAGCGAATGACCAACTCGGAGTCTGGAGATGAATCGGGTATCAGAATGAGGCATGTTGTCAAGTGCAATAGGAACAGAGACATATGGGTGAACAATATATTTTGCTTACAACAGTGAAACACGATGCATCGCGACGAATGAACAATTGTTGATTTTCTCATTTAATTCCATTCTATAATTTATTCAGGCCCCACCCTAATGCTATGCGCTGCTATGCTCTTCTCCCATTTCGGTGGACTCCTCAACAAAGACTAAGACACAATGTACATCTACTAACGGAAATTTACTATAACCCCCCCCCCCCACCTCAAAAATAAAGGAACGTAAAACTAGATTTCCAGCTTTTCATCTCATAAATGCTAAGAAAAAATGTATTTTATCACTTTCGGGGAAAAAATACATGATATCCCCCCACCCCCCAAAAAAATTGTGTTAAGGACGCCCACCAAGCTGTTTCGGCCGTCTGAATTAGTGATGTCGAAACACCAAGCTCTTTCGCCAAGTTAACCTCGCCGATTAAGTGTTCAAACGTTAAATGAATCAGAATACCTGAAAATTGCTTGGTGATTAACATATCAACTTCATACGGCCGAAAAGCATGGCGGAAATCCTAAGCAATAGCAGAGTATCAAACGATGGTAATTTGGCCGAAAATTACATTTAATGATAGAATGCAAAACTTGGCACACTGAAAGTCTTAGACGGGTAACATTTTAAGAGATGGAACCATCGGAAAATTCTCCATGGAGAGTAGTTACGATGTCATCAAAATGGCGGCCACAGCAAAAGCTACACACTTCATTGTCTTACTAACTGCTCATCGGAATTTAATTTTTTGGGATCATATGAACGTTCTTTTTTTTATAAGGGAAAAAAGGCCAAGAATAAATTTTTCGAAAAAAAATTCTTTTTTAGTTGTTAGCTGTTTATTTCAAAATTAAGCACTTTTCGTAACTTTTAGTTACGTTTCTCAAACATAGGCCTACCAGTTTTTGTAGTTTAACTGCAGAACAGATCAATTGATTAGACCATTCAAATAAAAATTAGGAATGTGACTTTCTAAGATAAAACCCAAAGTTTCCTTTGCAGTTTTTGTACAGCAATGTGGATTGTTCTTTTTTTGTAGTCTCCTGCAACTTTTTTGTAATTTGTAATTTGTCCAAACTGGATATGTGTTGAGCACAGAACTCCAAACCCACTCTTCAATGTCCGTAACTGCAAGTAGTTTTTAAGCTTTTCAAGCTGTCCCCATTTGTGTCCACTTTGGTAGCAACTCCGCCAAATACGTAATCCTAGATCATCATCTGTTGGAGAGTATTCTACATTGTTCTATTATGGGTTTTAGGGTATGTATGGCTTCACTTGCTAACACCTACTGATAAAACAGACCGAATTAGCTAGAACCATAAAACAAAAACACAAATGTTTCAATTACTTATGGGTAATCCACATTGTAATCTTTCCACGACCTGCAAAACAAGAGTTGTCGAATCCTGGAAATGCGTGAAAGCCATACAAAGCTACAGACTTCCTCTCACTCAAGATTTCATCATTACGACTCGGAAGTGTTTTCCAGCCACAAAATGTACCCACATGGATTGAAGATCTTTCTTCAGCAATTCATGGAAAAATAAGATGGCCAGCAACGTCTGTGCCAACTGTCCTACTACAGATTGTACCAGTCCCATTTCTCACTGCATTTAAGTCATGGACAAAAATTCTGAAATCCTTTTCTTTGTGAGTGCGTGCTAGTATAATATTTGGTAAAGTTTCATTTGTTATGATATCTCTTATATTTATGCTACCCCTGCTGTAAGTAAATAGACCTTTGGGGCCGTACTTGATGGCGATGATCGAGAAAAATGGCGCTGGGAGGTATATCCCTTCAAGCCGTGAATCTGCTAGTCCGGTAAACGCAGTTTACCATATATGTCCTAGCTTGAAGGAACGATCGCGGTTGTATACGCAAGGCCAGCTGAGATAATAGCTCTTTCCTGGCTCAACTCTTATCTCAGTTGGCCTTGCCTATGCGCGACCTTCCAGTGTCGTTGCTGGTTAGCTTTTTGGCACGCCGCGTATGTTTTTAACAATTCCAGCAGGAAGTGTCGTTAAAAATTTGAAATAAAAGTAGTAACTGCTCATCAGAGACCACAGCCGTAAGTTACATTTTTTTTAAATTTCTAAACATTGTGATCATTCTGACTACCGCAGGGCCTCGTCACAATACGTATAGAAGAGTGTTTTTGTGGTTGTTGTAGTTTCGTTTTTCCCGTCCCGCCAAGTAAAACGGGTGCTGGTAAGAGACACTGCGTCTGCATACCGTTATTTAAACCCAACAAATTAGCATAAATAAGTCTAAGGGACCATTCACAAAGTACGTAACGCTCCGAAGTGGGGGAGGGGGTCAGTTCAGTGTGACAAAACATGACATGGGGGAGGGGGGGGGGGTCTGTGAAAAATGTGACGTCACACTTTTATCTTACATTATAAACCAAAGTCTCATAGCAGAAATGAAGCAACCGCGACGACGACCGCGGAAAGGGAACAATGAAAACGTGCGAGTGTATCAATTCTTTGGCTTGAAGTTGAAACTGGGACGTTGTTGCCCTGAAAAGAAGTTGAAACTGGTACATTGTTGCCTCGACTAACATTTTGCTCTGCGCGGTCATCGCAAAGGCATGTCTTAAATGACGTCATGTACGAAGGACAGTTTTTTTCGCAAGCTACTGGGAGTGGGGAGGGGCCTGAACGGGGAATGCCCATTGATGGGGCAGATCTTATGTTAGAGCCACTATTAGATTACGACATTTCTTTGCGGAGGGAGACGATTGACGGAAAGGCAGCACCGAGCAAATGCTGGGAAACAACCACGGGTCAAACAAATCCCCGGACGAAGCCGGGTACGATGCTAGTATTTTATATAAAGAAAAAAATGTAATACTCTAACTGTATATTGACGTGCTAAGGTGTCAGGAAAGTAAGGGGCTGTAAAACTGCTTCTGTTTGAACCTGTCAATATTCTAGGAATTAAAGTAGCACTGTCACCGAATGAAAGTCTGCAGAATGTTGCAACATCTAGCGCTATCTAGTATCTTATACTATCTAGTACTTGCTTGCATCAGACGGATGAATGCACAACGCTTTGTGGAATGGAATGATAGCTCATTCTGAATGTTAGGTTGGGAAAGATTTGAATTGAAGGTTTTCCCTTCAACCAGTTTTTCCATCCACAATACGACATGTCATTAATGCATAGAAGAACTGAAATGAAAGAAATATCAGTGAGATAGCCTCATTACATTCCTAAAGTGTGCATGGACTGAAGAGACATCACCGTCTGACATAGCATTGATTCTGGGGAGCTTTGGCTCAACGCTTCGCAGGCGTGTTAAGAGTTATAACGTTGTACTACTGTATCGGCCGGACCTTGAGAGAGAACAAGCACGTGCGACTAATTTGTACAGTGTGGCCCCCAAAACACAGCTGCATCGATTGATTTGTACTATTGCCGAGAACATTAGTTATGTCAGCTCAAAAGAATACCAACTGAGATGCTACCTCCCTTTTCCTTAAAAAACGCTTTCCGGCTACACGAACATGTTGAACATGTCGAACATGTTAGAATTAGACAGACAGCATCTGCTAGCATCTGCCAGCATCTAGCACTATCCAGTACTATATAGCACTTGCTTGCAGCAAGAGAAGGAATGCACAACGGCATTTCTTTTAACGAAACAAACAAGCCACTACCGCCTTAATTAATGAGTAAAAATTGGTACGTCCTCGTGCACCTGGAAGCAAGCTGTAACGGTTAACAATAGCACTACCGCTAGATGGCACCATGGTATTTTCGTTCGCTTTTCAATCGGTGATAGTGCCACTTTAAAGCTAACAAAAAAAATGTGTCAAGGAAAGGTATGTAAATTGAATCGCAAAGTAGATGTTACGATTTATTACATCTAAAAGCTATGCGCTACCGACTATCTGTACTGCCGGACATAACTCCGTTGCTTAGCAACTTCCTCAGCAACGCTGCTTCGTAGTCTCAATCCTAGCCTCGCTCCCTGAAGAGAACGTTAATTCGACTGTTTCCGTTTCCTTTTCTTTTATGTTTTGTGCAGGTCCACAAAATTGCATTCCCAGAAAAAAAACTTTTGGAGGCGGTGGGTGGGTGAGGGGCTGAAGTCAGTGTGACATACCTTTTCAGGGGGGTATGAGTAGGTGTGACAAAATGTAACATGGGGGAGGGAGGGGATCAAAATTGGCCCAAAAAAGCGTGACATACTTTATCGGTCCCTAAACTAATTACCCTTCCTCCCGCCATACAAAAAGTCTTACATTTTTTTATTTTTTGGGGTGGAGGGGGAGAGTCCTAACAATGTGTGCTATCACATATGCTGTACAAAATCAAGCTCCATAGATCACAGTTGTGTTCTTGTTTAGCTTAGATGGACCGTCTTACACCCGTTTAAAGTTGAAGCTGTAATGGTGTAGCGGCTATTTTCGATCTCAAAATGCCATTGTAATGCTCATATTTGTATTTGTATGTATACTACACTCTTTTGGTTAGGATTGATTGAAAAAAAATGATCCCCACCTTTCAGAATATCCTAAGCACGCCCATTTCGGGCTATTAGAGAGCTTGAAGAAGCACGAAAATCACTATAACAACCAATTGAAAAAAAAAGGAGCGATCTCGAGAATTATGGGTGATAAACTTGAAATACGATTTTGGGGATTCAATGGTTGCTTTTGCTTATACGTAAAAGATGTATATAACCTTTCCCATCCAGAATAGTATGCTGGCAGTTTTTGTTTTACATTATGTTTTTGAATTGTTAACGGTTATGTAGCCAAAAACACAAAAACAAACAAAAAAAAAACGACAGCACGCATTTCTTACTCAGGGGGCATGCATAAAAAAAGTTTCTGCATGGTTTCGTTAAAACCCCGCTGAGTCCGACGAAAATTCTTTCTTAGCCAAATTGCTTTATTACTAAAAGGTTTGGACTTTATTTTACAAAAGCGTATAAATATGGAAGAATATAATATATTAATCATTAGATAAAGATCTATACTTAGAAAGAGGGAGATCATTAGCATTGGGTGGGGGGAGTTGCGTGACAGTATGCGCCATAAAAAATGAACACCCGGAGGGGGCTCGCTTCATCGGCAAATGAATGCTCTAATTGAGTAAGCGAAGCGAAACAAAAATCAGCGTTTTAACACTGACATCATGCGTTTCATCAAGGAAGTAACATTATTAGCCAGCGAAAAATTAAGCACGCTAATTTTTTAAGCAGCGCGATCGCTGATTTGAGTCACAGGATGCACTGATTGAGCAAGCAAAGAGAATATAAATTAGTGTTGTTAGCCAGGTGCGCAAAAAATAAATTGATTGAAGAAACTTAATTCGGTGAAACATGGACACACACATGAGCGACCAAATCGTACCAGTTTTCATATGGTGCATCCAACATTAGCCGTACGTAGCACGGGCTTCCTCAGGGACGGACTGAACAATAGAGCTCTGCCGGCCGGTCGCCGAGCTGGTGGGTCTCATCCACAAACCTATTGCTGTAATAAAAAAAAAATATGTATGGTCAAAATTTTGTAAAAGAAAAAGGAAAAATTGCTTTAACCCTAATCTCTTGTCTGTCACGGAAATTGCTGAGATCGCATGACTACGTTGAATTTTTTTGAACAAAATTAGAATGAGTGACATCCCCTCTCATGCCAACTCACGTGTAAATGCAAAGCAGCACAATGAATAGCCGGATTCCATTTCGTCCATTCACACGAAATTATGACATCATCACATCAAGCATCAAATCCAAAAGAGTGGATGGTCGCAGTAACCTCCGTACCTCTACTGTATTGTAAGTACCTTCATTACTGTATTGTTCTAAGAGAGCAGAGTTAAATTATTTGTGCACTGAGCATGAGCTTAAGTGTGATAGTATATTTAAAAAAAAGGTTAGAAGGTTAGAAAGGCAACGTAAAGAGGTTTGCATCAGTATACAGGGTGGTCTGAAAAGTACTAAAAAAAGGATAGGGCTAGAAAGTCTACAGGTCTATAAACTGTGTAGGCCAATAAAGTTTGTCGAGCACGGAAGTACACATTAGGCCAAATGTTTTGACTGTAACAAAGGTCAGTTCGACTAAGGAAGAGTAATAAAGACCTCAACGTAGGTGACTGGCTAATACTGCAGTAATTTTATTCAACATTATACTTTCCCTTCCACGTACATTTATTCCAAGTAATTTGAGAAATCCGTTCGGTAAACTCGTTCTAGTTTACAGTATCTAGTTTGCAGGCTTTTGGGAGGTTTGCCAGTGTAATGCCTGCCGTGTACACTGTTCAGGAACGGATTGAGTTGGGAATCTGGGTGCTGCAGACATAGGGCCTTAGGGCTTCATCGGGTAGATGACCGGAAGTGGTTAGTGCTCGCTAAAATCATTTGAACCCTTTTGAGTTGGCTTTTCTTTGTGGCATGAGATAGAGCAATGCCCAAATTCTTCAACATGCTGCAGACCAATTCCATATCTTGCACCCAGACATACCCACTCCATGCTTGGCCATGGTCTCCAATCTGTTGAGGATATTCAAGGAAACAGGCTTGTGTTCATGATGGCTGGAGAGATTCCGCGCACATCTACATGTGGACCATACCATAGCAGTCATTGACTGTATCGAAGCAGCCCCCCCTCCCTCCATCGAACACTGCAACGCTCTCTAACCAGTGAATTAAATATTGGCAAGACCGCTGTGAAGAACGTCCTGAAGGAACGCACCATGCAATCAAACCAGGACCACCCAACATTTCGACGATGAAGATTTAGACCGCAGGTTGCAGAAAGGGCTATTGAGCAGATAGATGCTGATGTGACAGTTTTGAGGCGTCTTGTAATGACTGACGAGACTCACATCAAGTTACACTATACAACAAATAAGCAGAACACACGTATAAATATGCGATTACAAAACCAGCACTTCAGCACTTTTAGCACAACCCAGGTACAAATATGTTGTGTGTATTGGAACAACATTGTTAGGGCCTTTTTCATCGATGGTACACTGAATGGAGAAAGTATTTGCAGCTATTGAATGACCAGATTCACCCAGCAATTAAGAAGGTATAGCTCCATGGCCTATTGTCAGATGTATGGTATGGTACTAACACGATGGTGCTCCATCCCCTACTGCTTCCTTCAGGCCAAAGAATGGCTGATTCTCCGATACGGGTATAGGTGGCTGGGCAGGGGTGGTCCTGTGGAATAACCACCTAGGTCGCCTTACATGACCTCTACCGAGTTCTTCCTGTGGGGCTACGTTAAAGACAAACTTTCTGCAGCACAGCAACATCCTGGGAACATAAAGAGAGCGCGTTGTTGAGGTGTATCATTCAATCACACCATACATGGTAGCGCAAGTTTGGCGGAACTTTGACGAAAGGCTAAGGCATTGTCTAGCACCCAGGTTGGGAAGACACTTCGAAAACGTGGTGTTGAACACTAGTATTTTATCATAGAGGAAAACAAAGACATTTTGCACCCTTTATTTTCTTGTTTGTATTTCGTATCACATGATGTTCAAAGTTCATCTCATTTAATATACAACATGTGCTTTCGAGAATGGAGTTCATACCCACTAGATGCTATACGACTGTAAAACAGACCCGAATATTGATATAGCAGAAAATGGCCTAATCAAGATTTTTGTTAAAATTTATTTGTCCTTTCGTTATGAATTCGTTGTTAAAATAGGCCTATATGTGTAGACCTACAGTTTCTAGGCCTACCATTCTTTTTAGTACCTTTTTAGTACGTTGAGGTCTTTATTACTCCTTAGTCGGACTAACCTTCATTTCAGTCAAATCCTTTGGCCTAATGTGTACTTCCACGCCTATCCAACAAAGTGTATAGGCCTGTACGTTTTATAGGCCTATACACTTTCTAGGCCTACCGTTTTTTGTTTTTGGTACTATTCCGACCACCGTGTATAATTAAGTCCACGGCATAAGAAGGTTTCCGCCTGTGAAAAAGTATGAAAAGTGTGAAAAAGTGGGCAGCTGGGCATAATTCACGTGAACAAGATTTGTTTTACCCGCAAATCGAACCGAAACCTTATAAATAGCGATTGGCGAGAGGCTGATGGATTATTACTAAGACACATGTTAGTGTGTCGCACACCAAGATTCAACAATAACATTAACGTTCGTTCTATCCAGATAAAATGTGTTTGTGAATGTGTTTGTGGGTCTTTCACGGCTATAAGGCAATTTGGCTGTATTCAGTACAGGGACTCTTCATCGCTTGCGCACCGCATAGATACAAAGTTCTATACGTATAGTACTCTGTTGCCATGCGGCATGCACTGCAAAAAATAAACATCATAAACTAAATTGTGATATTTGCATCCGTTTTTAAGACGTTGTTGGCATCTTACGGTAAGACGGTATTGCCGTCTTAAAGGAAGATGCTTTGCTATCTTAAAATTTTGCCTCTGTTTTTAAGATGTTTTCGCCATCTTAGCAGTTTGGCATCTTAAAGGCAGCTGGTTTTGATGCATCTTACATAAATGCCTCTTATAATGCTGACATCTCATTACGACGATGTCTTTAATCTCGACCATCTTATTTCCATTTGTTTATAACTCAAAACTGACAGACTCGACATCTTATCTGCCAAACAGCTTGTGAAATAAGACTGAATAACAAGACATCTTATTCCTTATAACTTGACTGGAAACCAACGTAGGTCAACATTGTGTTAACGATGAGTTCAAGGTGAATGTAAAATTGTTTTAGTTAGCCAACCCAGCCTAACGCAGCGTCTTCAATCGTTATGGAAGTCAAAAGAGTTTGCTACTTTCGTTAATTATATAAATTAGTTAACATTCGTTTACGCTATTCATAGGCTGCAGAAAGAATAAAAGATTTTTTAGAATAAAAGATTTTTTGAGAACATGACTATAGTTCACTTAGGATTACCAGAATAATTGTGTTTGCTCGAAGTAAAATATTGGCAACTTCATTTCGTTTTCGATTTAACAAATTGTGCCATCTTAAAACGATGGCATCTATGCTTGTTTCACAAATTAAAAAAATTACCATCTTAAAAGTTAACAACTTTGCCCTTTTCTAGCTTAAAATTAGTTGACATCTTAAAATATTGCCATTTTTGCCAGTTACCCTTGCCATCTTACAAATTTTGCAACTTTCTTTTCTGATTTAAAAATAAACCATCTTACTACGTGGACATCTCATATTGCTGCCATTGTATACATTGCATGAATTTGACAACTGAAAATTACGGCGTCTTAAAAATAATCATCTTAACTATTTACTTTGCATGTTTTACGTCTGATAATAAGATGCATCTTACGTTTAATGACATCTTAAATGAAACAAGTCTGAAATAAGGACGCATCTTAAAAGTAGTGGTGGGCATACAACAGGGGCTTATAAAAAAGGGGGGGGTAGGGGGTAATGGTAGGGTGGGGGTAGAGGGTGGGGGTGACTTGTTGGGTCTATTAAGTCACTCTCTACCACCCTATCCGTACTTTTACCCTTCTACCTCATCCCTTTTCAGTAAGCCTCTGTTGTATGCCCACAATAATAGAATAGTGGCTGTAATAAAAAAAACAGGTTAGGTTATTTCGTTGAAGTTTTATTATAGTAACCCTTTACCTTAACGTCGCTGCCATCTTCCGCCCGGCGCGACCGTAACGCCGCAGTTTCGTGGTATGTTAGGCTTTTCCTCACGGCACCCCGTCCGCCCGCTTTCCTGCGTTCACTTTTTCGACGGGATGGCGAGCGTTTCTCCTCCCGGCCGACCCTCATGCCTTCGCCGGGGAGGTTCTTTAGCGGCGCCTGTCTTGGCCTGGCCTCGGCCCGCTGGCTTTTCCTCGGCCGGCACGAGCGGCCCTTGTTGGACGTCCTCTCGCTAGCCCGTCTCTACGTTAACTAAACCCCCGTCGTCGAACGTTCGGGTAAATACCTTTTTTTTATGTACACACACCCAAATACACACAAAACCACACACTCACACACACACACTTTCCAGCTGAATAGCGGTAGAAGGGGGGGTTGGGGGAAAGCCCCCCCCCACTTTTGAATCGAGGGTTAATAAAGGGTCGAGGTAGGCGAGAGTAGAGGTGAAAGGGGGGCGGGTTGGGGGAATCCCCCTCACCTAATAAAATAATAATGCCATTCGTTTTTCGAAAGAAGAAGTTTAAAAGCATTTTCTTTACTTGAGGCCTTAAAAACCTTATTTTTGACAGCAAGCGAAAGAAGAAGCTTTCAATAGCGAATATAATACCACAGTTGATTGTTTCATTTTTCCTTGTTTGTAAAAGCGTTATCTTTACTCGACGCTTTAAGCCCTTGTTTGCGACAGCGAGGTGCTGCTACTTTCCGACCGGCGCTACCATATACACACATCTTCATGCATACATACTGTTAAGTTGTTAAATAGAATTCCTGGAGTCGGTGCACCTTGCACGTTGTTTGCCACAGAGACTGTTGATCCACTCTTGCGTCATGCTTTGACGTCACTCTCAGATCATTTAACACATGAGGAATTGAATTATATTCTTGGATGCACTTGTGTAAAATTAAATTCTTTATATATTTTATTGCCTTAGGAATTGTTTGTTTGCTTAATATTCTCCTGTATACTTTATTATGAAATTGTATGTGTATTTTCTTATTTTGGTTACATGGCCATTTGTGCATTCACGCACCATTTATAATACGATACGGAAGTGTGTGTGCAGGATTCTTCTGGGGAGAGGTCTCATGGTGAGAAGTCCTCTCAGAAGAGTTTCTCCTGTCATGGGTTTTACCGGCAGCACTGCTGCGGTTGTGCCGAAGTGTGGGTGGTCGACACACCCCATTTCCTTCCGTCAGTCCTACAGTTCTGTTGCGTTGTGCCACTTGTCGCCGAGGTTGCCCATGGCCATTGCTGTTTTCAACAAAAACGTAAGTCTTGAACTGTGTCATTGCTTGCCTTTAGACTTTTATGGAATTCTACAGAACTGACTTCAATTTACTGCAATGTGGTTTTCATTGTTTAAGTTATACCATGAGTCTATGAAAATGATGAGTTTTCAACTCCTTTAGATTTAGTTCACTCTAGCGTATGATCAAAAACCCCATACTGTACGGATGCGACACCTGTTGCCAGATGCCTGAAATTCGTCTTGAAACCCGAAACCAAACTCAAACTCTGGTCGCGCGAGCAAATCTAAGCCGGAAACACAGTTAAGTGCGGAGCTGTTTCCTTCCTTGACTGAAGCTCGCCCTTGTATCCGACACTTGAATTAGATGTTTCTACCCAAGGCCCGCAGAGGTATTAGCTGCGCAGCGTTACTGATTAATTGCTAAGCCAAACTAGAAAAAAAATTGTTTCTGTTTATAATTCGTCGTTACGACTTTTTTTTTGCGCGAACATGTATCTTCCTTGAGCATATTCTGTAGACAAATTCAATCTGTGATTGGCGAGAACTAATCATCTTTTTGAAAATGGGAACATTGTGAATGACTGGAAAATGCTTTAAAAAGTCAACTGTGTAAAAAGTCAAATTTTCAGTGTATCCAATGGTGTAAGGGACCAGTCATTATTTATCGCCGGGGAGGGGAGGGAGGGGGGGGG
>JAHWFP010208226.1:20638-31076 GCA_023313725.1 Lithobius niger | reverse complement strand
CCCCCCCCCCCCCCCCCCACGTACCCGCTGCTTTCCTCTGGCCCGGCATGCACTGGTTAAATATAACCTAGTAATTCATAACATTTAATAATAATAATAATATGGTTTAGTCCATTATGAAGAGTCCGGCAAGGAGACGGTAGGGCATGGACCCTGAAACCGTTCCCATTTATTAAAATTAAATGTTACGTTTTGGAAGTTTTAAAAGTTCAAAGTTGAAACAAGCCAATTTTGATCGGCGGTGAAGGGAGACAAGATCTACTGTGATTATGTCATAGTGGCAGCACTTTCATGTAAATAGCATGAAAATGATCGTCCTAATTACTTCGAAGTATTTATTTATTATTATCGTTATTTATGTCGGTGAACCGTGGTTATGAAAAATTAATCATCTAATGGTTAGAAAACGTTGATTAAAGCTATTAATTTCGGGAAAAAAAAGATCCTTTGAAAACTGGGATTTATGATACCAATGGTCCTTTGTTCATTATTCCCGTCTCTCCTTTAGAAGCTCTTGACGACTCTGCGCATGACTAATCCCAGTGTATTCAAAAAATAGACGTGAATGCCATTGGAAGCGAATAGCCGCTTAAGTAATTCTACACAAATAAATGTCGTGGATATCTATTTATGCAGCGAACAACTGTAATAATTTGATAGTTTATCATTGCATGCGTTACATACATATCAACGAAATATTTAATTTTATAAGAGGCAAGCAGTACCGTATTCACTTGCAACGGAAGTGCTGTAGCCAAAGTACCGTTGTACCGGAAGTACCGTAACCTCGATCCCCAAAGCTCTTAAAAATGGCCGCTTACGTTTAGTTGGCCGAATGCGACAGGGCAACCTCGCAAGGTGTTCGGGACTCACACTATGAGGTCTTTTCAAACAGTATTCGACGTTGTATCTTACTTTTTGTGTCGAAAGCGATCACATCGAGGCTACGGCCCCAGATCCCCTTGGTTTCCTGCCCTTGCTTTCCCATCGGGGAGTCAGAGAGTGGGGAGGCACAAAAAAACTGCCCTCGGCGGGGGGGGGGGGGAGAACGGCCTAGGGGCAAAGTACGAAAGTAGGAAGCAACTCCCTTCCCCCCCCCAAAAAAAAATATATGGGAGGGGGGGTGGTTGCTTGCTACTTTGCCCCTTGGCCGTTTTGTTATCCCCAGGACCGTTTTTTTGTCCAAGACTTTGAACAAAATAAATTTACTTTCTTTTTTTTTGGGGGGGGGGGGGGGGGGAGGGGGAAGGACCCTCGTATCGCATTCAGCGAATTCCCTGATTTCTGTCGGCTACACAGTAGGGCCCTCAATATCCTGCTGCACCTGACCTCGAGAAAAATGGCGTAAATAATTTTTTTTTCTGGGGGAGGAGCAAAATTAACGGCCCCTTTACGCTCCCTTGCTAGGAAACGCACAACCGCTTCATTTTTATTGAAGGACTATTTTCGTCATTTGCATTTTGTATATTATAGCTATCAAACAAAATAAAACGTTTAAGGTCAATTACGCCTTGGCTTCTTTTTTGAAGGGGAGGGGCGCTTGACCTGCCCGCGTCCTCCCCTTCGTTTTTTACTCGACAGGCAAAATAACCCAATTATATTAGTTACTATAGAAGTAAATTTGCAGCATCATACAATTAACACTTCCAGGGCTTCACACCATTACGCATTCAATTTACAATACTTCAAAAAATTCAACGAAAGTGTAGCTTTGTTAACAAGCTCTTAAGTGTCTCGTCAAAGTAACGTATGCCATGCAACATCATTATTATGTGTTTCACAATTGGTTGTTTATAAAAAAAAAATAATGTTTAAAGGATACTTCTTTGAAATATATTAGAATGTGGCATCAGAAAATTTGCATTTTAAGGTTTTCCCACTAGTGTGTACTGGAATACGTATTTTCTCACATTCGTTAAACACGAAATTGGTACTACAATTTTAATTCTAAGGATTAATTGCCAGAACGAATCCATCTACACTGTAACAAGCTTCATTTATAAGCAGATACACCGTCACGCACTAAGTATTTCATAGGATTCGTGTAACATAAACGATACTTTTTCCGCCTTTGTGTCACAATGCTACAGAAATTCTGCCAGAATACGTAATATAAATAAGTACTCTAAAGAAGCAGGATTCGGCAGTGATGTACCATAAATTGCTTCAATTCCTCGGAATGCTCTAGGGAAGCGTTCCCCCAAACCGCGAGCTGGCTTTATTCCTCCCCCTCCACAACGTTTCTTGTCTGTGCCACTGGACCAAGTAACGGAGGCACTTTCTCATTACCGAACACTTTTTAGGCTGACAAGTTTCGATTACTCATATTTTAAACAATTTTTAGCACTAATAACCAGTGACGCCAAAATTGAAAGATATATGAACGTGTAAAGGATTTTGAAGCGGGAGCCTCCCCCCCCCCCCTCTGCTTCGGAGTAGAAGTACCCTAAAAAATGCACTCTTGCACTATGTCATTTATAAGCAACGAATAAGAATTTAAAGTTACAGGATTTTTTTTTTTAAACTTATAAATTTTTTTTAATGTCATTCATTGTTTTGCCGAAAAGGGACCTGCTGAAGCTTAGTATTTGAAGTAGCACACACCTTACAAAATCAGAGTAGAATTCGACCGTAGATAATAAAGGGCTTCAATAAAAATGCTGCAGCATACAATTCACACTTATCCATCACAATACACCATTATCCATTCGACTACATTGCTACACACTTTTACAACGAAATTGTAGCTTTTTTAAATTTTCACTTAAGTGTCTCATTAAAAAAAAACGTTGACTATGCATTGTAATATTTCTTACTTCGAAAACGGATACTAATAAAAATATCTGGCATTTAAAAGTTGTCTATTTCTTTTAATTATGTATGAAAAGCGGCACCACTATGGTTGCATTTCCAGGTTTTCACACCGTTTTGTATACGAGTATACATCGTCTGATATTCACGTTAAATAAGATAATTGCGTACTACAAACTTGATTTAAGGAACGATCGGTAGAAAAAATTCATTTACGTTGCAACAAGCCTCATTCACCAGAAATTGCAGTACCTCATACTATGTTTTTAATAGGCTTCTCGTCACAAAAAAATTAAGACACTTCTCGTCCCCAAACGCCACTAAACATGAGCTTCAGTTAAAAGGCTTTACTACGGTTTCCACATTTAAACAGTTTCTCACTGTTTTGTCGTAGAATGTAGAAAATGCAGCAGAAAATCTCACAAATTATAATACGACGTGTCACACTTTAGATATAATCAGCTTCCTGTCTTTCGACTTAAAATGTGCAACAGATAATCGTAGATATGCCTTACCACACATTTACTGTTTAGGGCTTATCTCCAGTATGAACACGGATCATCAACAAAATAATTGCACCAAGTGAGCAAACATTTTTTGCCGTATTATCAAACTACTTTCTTGTTGTTTATAAAGTTGAATTTCCTCGTCTGTCCTTTTCTGGCAGTTGACTTGGAAGATTTCACTTTTTTAGTTGAAGCACGAGTGGCACATTACATAATACATCATGGCGTTCGTTTTAACCAAACTGCTTCATGATTGGTTAAAAATAATACCAAAAATTGTTTAAAATATAGCTTAATAAATTTTATTCGTCTGAGAATTCCAAAGAATACTTTAAATAAGAATTTATGAATAACATTGAGAGCCCACAAACAAGCTGTAAATGATACTGAACTTTTAAAAAGCACTAATTACTGGCGCCATCTAGTTTTTGAAATTGAAGGTTTTCATTGTTTAGTTCCAATCACGGGAGTGTCGCTTGTAGCTTTCCGTGTCTCACTCGAGGCGCGACGAATTCAACAAGATGGCGGCGCTAACTAGACAGCTATCGTGCAGCATTGCACAGATGAGTGTGCGTGCTACTGGAATTTACGACGACAATGTGATTTAAAAAATGAACAACAGGCCTAACAGTTATTGAAAAAGCAGCAAATAAAACAAGTAAAACAATAATATAAAATAAAAAAGATGAAGGGAACTCGAGCAATTAGTATTGATTTTCCAGACAGTGAGCAAGAAAGTTTTTTTTTGCGAAAGCCAAACTGACGGGCACTTTTCCTAACGGCATTCTACAAATAAGCAGTTTGGCATGTCACATGTACATAAAATGTAATGTGGTAGTAATACTCTTATAACACTAGTTTTCTGTAACTAGAAAGTATGTGCGGATAAGTTTATTTTCCTAATTACATCCAAGGGGTCATGTGTTCCTACTTTTTTTTTTTTTAGTTTTGAGGCAAATTATCTGCCTACTGTGACAGTTGAGTCACATTCAACAAATTTAGGGATAGTATTCCTTGCAAAGCTCTGTTAGGTAAGTTGCCGTAGCTAAAATTTCACCAGGCGTATTGTGAGTTGGTTTTAATAAATTTCACCGGGCTGTTTCATGACTTGTGTCTAAGTTTAAACGCAGATGGAAGCTGCTCACACGAATTCGTGGTATGCCTACATCGATTTAATTATTTATTTATTTATTAATGTTGTCACATCCATTTAAAGTCGATATCGGTACTGAAAACCTGCTGTTTAGTGATGATACGTTACATTTCAAACAAGAATATAGTTCCTACTTTTTGAGGAGATACTTTCCTACTCAATTCATACTTTTTTTGTAAAAATAAAAAATAAGCCACTTCGCCCCCTGCATACGGCATTTTCAAAAAAAAAAGTCCTGACAATTTGCTTTAAAAATCACCAAGTCTTTGCTTTGTTTTGGAGAAAATTCTGAAAAATATTAGCTTTTAAAGCTAAAAACAGTCTCTGTATTTTACCAAATCAAATTGCCAAATAACAGTCGCAACAGAAAATGCAGGTACTAGGTGCACTCAAAAACATTTACACACCGTGAAATATCATAGGAGGTATTAAATAAAAACGCTAAACAAACAAGACGAAAGAAAAACTAATAAATTTCGTCCTGCTGGCCTACTCGTATTTTGTAACGAGCCCCTGTGTTCCAAATCACAAATAAAAATTGATAATCTGGAGTTTTCTACATTCTTCTGCAGTTGATTTTCAGTAATAACCTTTGGGCAATAAAAACTAAAAAAAAAATCATCTCAATTAACAATATTAGCCTTGATAATGTCGATGTTGAGGCCCTACTAATAGCATGTGAAAAGCGCGCGGCAACCAATTCTTGTCTTTCAGTCGACCGTTCGCCATCTGGCGGCGATCAGAATTGGCTGAGACCAGCAGCAGTGGGAAGAATATATTATATCTAACTCTATGGTTCCAATGGTGGTCGAGGCGAGTCTCTGTCATCGGTCAAACGCTAGGACACCAACCTAATGCAAGTCTGTTACTCATCGTTCCTACGGAACTTTTCATGGACTCATGGTTATACTAATTGGCCGAAGTACTAAATCCTAATGCAAATGCCGAATTTGAATTTCAGATAAGTGGTATTTTTCCGTGTGCGCATTTTGTCAGCCTGGAATGCATTTTCAATTTAAGAGAAAAATAGAAGCTTGCCGTAGTGTTTATCAAGCCTGAGAATTTGGAGTTTATTGCTTCGTTTGCTGTCGGCTGCAGTTCACCATTCTTTTTGCTATTACTGCGCTAGTGTCGGCTGATGTTTAAGGATAAAAGCTCCACCCCTTGCTTTGTGAATAATGGTTGCTTCTGTAGATTGAAATCTTATAATTTGCGTTTCCTAATGATTGTCTTACAATTTTATTTAATTCCGAAGTTACAATTTTATTAATTTCCGAAGTTGCCAAGTGATGTTCCAGTCCATTGTGGTCCACCGTGGAGTTCGTTGAAAATCCTGATTCGTGCCATTCTGCAACCAGGGTTTTCCGTGAATGAGCAATTTCTCTTGTGGACGAAGCCATTTTGGTCTGTTAGGAAGCTGAGTAAAAATCTTATACCCATGTGCTAAACAACGAGAGAACGACCTAACGTTTTTAACATGAAAAATTAATTTTAGTATTTTAAATGTTTACTTGATTTTCTATTTGGAGAATATATTTACATCTATGAAATAAGTAAAGCATATTGCTTTATTGAAATCTTGATAATTGGTATTGTGAAGGATTGTATATCTCCATGAAGCCTGTTTAATAAATGTGTGTATTTGCTTGTTTCACTTAACGTGTTTAGCATGAGAGCGATTCTGTGTAATGTACTAAGCCAATTTCAATAAATAAATACGCTTAAATAAATAAATACGCTTACATCCACCACCCGCATAACAATACATACACATATACACGCACTCACACGACCACACGTACGTTTTTTATTCAGCCATAGCTATAACCTTAAAATAATAATAGAAAACAGCAGTATTGGTCTCTTTTGTAAAATATTTGTTGGTCCTGAAAAGAACCTTTTTTTTTGTTTACCTCCAGTTTTCTCAGCTTAAACCTTCTTACAGTAGCTGTGGTCTCTTTTTTCTTCCCCGTTTTGGTTTCCTTACGGGTTGCTCGAAATTCTTGTTCGTACTCATTTTGCCACTTGTGTAACACTTCTTGAATCTGCTCGGTGATTTTTACGGTTATCACAAACATCACAAGGTAGAAATCTTCACATCTCAACGACTGGACCCGTCTCAGCTGTTGTCTTTCAGTTTGTGCTCTCGTTTCACACGTCTTTTCGTTCCTACTGTTGGTCCGCCGCATCTTTAACCCGGCTCGTCATAGTAATCCAGAGCAGTCACGATTGAGCTGCTTGCTTGATGAGCGTGGGGTAACGTTTGAATAGCGCCCCTCCGCCAAAAAATTAAACTGGCCCAACCGTTTCCCTTTCTGCGCATGCTCGCGCTTATGAATCTTAGTTGAAAAAACTGTTCGTCCGACAGACAGACCTAACGGCTGTTCGGCGTTCCGAGAGTAATTGGATAATAGACCTCTTCCTGAATGACACGGCTTGACAGTTGGTCCGAGTTAGCACCCGTTTTTGAATGCTGTTAGGATTTGAACGCTATTTAAAAAAAAAATTTTGAAAAGCTAAAATCGTGAAAAGATATAAATACCGACCGAGAGCCCATTTAGACGGAGACCATGGAGGAAAAACGACTTAAAATCGCTCTGCTCTTGTTGGGTGTGTTGTCAACGTTCACAGCATGTTTGGAAATATATATTCTAGCTAGCCAGGTCAACAGGGAACCATTCACAACTCAACTCACATAACTACTAGTTTGGACCCCCAATGCTGGACTGCATATAAAACGACAGGCCAGCGGTTTTCACTGTGTCTTCACCCCACACCTAATAACCATTACAGGAGCCCCCACTTTGCAAACACCGTGACTGTTCCAAAACTTCAAGACAAGCTGAATGACACACTTTTAGACGCAATAATGATTCCCGCGCTAGTGCAGTTTTAAACACAATTTTTCAAGCTCATTGCGGGACCCAGCCAGTCGGAGAAATCATCTTTTTCTCGTCGTTTAATAGAGCATGCAGACACCCTATTTTCACCACCTGTTGCATCTTTTTTTTAGTGTTATTCGATTGTACAACCGTGGATGCGTGAATAGCCTACAAGATACATTTTCATAAAGCAATCTCCGATTACGAAAAACTGCCCTCCTCATCCTTAGTCATAATAGAAGACTTACAAAACGAAATTAAAAACAGTAAAATTGCGACACAAATTTCACATCACAGATTAATTAGCTGCAAAATCTGTTCTATAAAGGACTGGTGCAGCGCGACCTTTCACTCAATTCAAACTACATAGTTTATATAAAAACCCTCGCGACAAGCTACAGGCCGTGACACTTGCCAAACAGTTTCTGCCAGGAAAAACAAGTTTTCTCTTAAAAAGTTACGAAGACGCCACAACGCCCACACACGGTTATCTCTTAATTAATTTAAAACAAGCAACCAACGAATCGCTACGCCTAATCACAAATATTTTTCCGGGGAAAAAGCTAGCCATTTATCTCCCTGCAGAGTAATTTCACCGTCATTCAAACATGTGCCGTGAGAAGAAGATAAAGGGCGTGAAAAAGAATGCGGCCATTTTGGCAGCATTTCAGACCTTAAACAAGAAACAAATTAAATCGGTCATCAAGGACGCCCCTCCCGACCTCATTCACACTATTATTTACAGATATGAAATGTCTCCAAAAAGAAAGGTAGAGCGAAATATAAGATGGTGCGCTGGCTTTTTGTATGTTCACAGTCCTAAGTTACATGTGTCTATCAACTGCAAGCAACTAAAAGCGTAGATCATCATGTCGAGAATAAATCCTAATCTTGAAAAAGTAAGGGGAAGGTACAAGATAAACAAAACAACTAAAGGGCATGCACTGATTGAGTGAGCGAAGCGAACGAATTCAGCGATTGTTGCCAGTGTCTGCAAAAATGGGATTGCAGAAACGTGAGCATGTGAAGAATGCTCGTACAATAAATAAACTAAGCCATGTCAATTTGGCTAATCAAATGCTAATTGGCAATGGTAAATTTGAAAATTATCAATGTGAAAATATAGATATCAAATTCCTCCAGAAAAAACGTACAGATGAAGAGACGATGTAACCTATTGTACGCTCACAGTCCTATGAAAGTAGTGATATCCACCCAAAACCAAAACTGGTAGAAAAACCCGCCAAGTTTCCGAAAACGATCGGCATTTGAAGGTAGTGATATCATTCCACCAGGGAAAGGCCGCCAAGGTTAATCCTATTAGCCAAGTTAATCATACCGAATAATACTTTGGACATAGCAATCTTCTAGTTTTCATTTAACTTTCGAACTATTAGTATGTGCTATTAACTTGGCTAATAGGATTAACCTTGGTGGGATTTTCCTGGTGGAATGAAATCACTACCTTCAAAGGCCGATCGTTTTTGGAAATTGGCGGGTTTTTCTACCAGTTTTGGTTTTGGGTGGATAGATACAACTGCGCAAATGTGTATTATAATTCCTGACTTTAACCAGCCGCAATGTTAGTTCTAATTAAGATCCACTAACATAATAGGGCTTAAAAGAAAGGTAAATATGTGTATTTTCCAACAAGGGTAATTAAAACGATTTCTTTTAATTAGAAGCTGAGCTACGGCACTTTATCTACATTGTAGCTCACTGATTTTTGTATCGTTTTACAAAAGGTTCCATCTTTAAACTGCTAAGGTAGTCATTCTAAATTAGATAAATGGATGTAATTAGACCTAACTTGAAGATGAAGATGTATATGTTCCAACAAGGGTAATTAAATCGAATTATTTTAATTAGGAGCTAAGCTACGGTAGTTTAACAACGTTGTAGCGCTTTGATTTGTGCATCGCTTTACGATAAGTTCCATCTGTAAACTGCGGCAGTATTTGTTTTAAAATAAATAAATGGATGTCATTAGGCTTACATGAAAGATGAAGATGTGTATTTTCTAACAAGGGTAATTAAAATGATTTATTTTATTTAGGAGCTAAACTACGTCAGTTTATCTGCATTGAAGCGCTTTGATTTTTAGGCCCTTTTACGACAATGTCCATCTTTAAACTGCTGCAGTAGCCGTTTTTATACAGATAAATGGATGTGATTAGGGTTAGTTGAACGATGAAGATATATATTTTCCAACAATTGTAATTAAAATTATTTATATTAATTCGAAGCTAAGCTACTTCGGCTTTTGAACGTTGTTGTTCTGTGCTTTTGCATAATCTTACCACAACTTCCATCTTTAAAGTACTGCAATACCCACTCTAATTCAGATAAATGGAAGTAATTAGACTTAGATGTAAGATGAGGATATATATATCTTCATTTTTCATCTCAGCCTAATCCCATCCATTTATCTGAATTAGAACAGCTACTGCAGCAGTTTAAAATGGATCTTGTCATAAAACGACATAAAAATTAAAGTGCTACAGCGTAGATAAACTGCCATAGCTTAGCTCCTAAATAAAATACATAATTTTAAATACCCTTGTTAAAGAATATACAGGGTGTTTAAAAAAAAACGCTACACGTCGAATTTTTCTAACCATTCCCCGTCACTATAACCCTTATCCATGACCTTAGTAAAGAAATCAAGAAAGTTATTCCTGACCTTAGGAAAGAAAGCTTTTATTTGCGTTTCGAATAAGAACGCTAAAGGTAACAAAAGCATGTGACAGCACTGGTTGGTTGGGGAGGGGGGGGGGGAACCAAAACAAACAATAAAAGCCCATAATTAGATTTCAAGTAAAAAGAAAAAAACACATTTAATTGGCCATCAAGCAAAATAGCTAAAATAAAGGCTTTTACAGTATTTGGATTCCAAATAAAAACACAAAAGGAAAAAACGCATGTGGCAACCCTTGTTGGTGGGGGGGGGGACCAAAACAAACAAAGCCCATAATTAGATTTCAAGTAAAAAGTAAAAAAAAAAAACATTTAATTGGCCATCAAGCAAAATAGCTAAAATAAAGGCTTTTACAGTATTTGGATTCCAAATAAAAACGCAAAAGGAA
>JAHWFP010208226.1:0-12248 GCA_023313725.1 Lithobius niger | reverse complement strand
CCAGGGTTGTCACATGCTTTTGTTACTTTTTGCGTTCTTATTTGAAAAGCAAATAAAAGCTTTCTTTCCTGAGGTCAGGAATAATTTTCATGATTTCTTTCCTGAGGTCATGGATAAGGGTTATAGCAACGGGGAATGGTTGTTGGACGTGTAGCGTTTTTTTTTAAACACCCTGTATATCTTCATTTTTAATCTAAGCCTATCCACGTCCATTTATCTGAATTAAAACCGCTATTGCAGCAGTTTAAAGATAGAACTTGTTAAATAACACAAAAATCAAAGTGCTACAACGTAGATAACTGCTATAGCTTAGCTCGTAATTAAAAATAATTCGATTTCATTGCCCATGTTAGAACATATACATCGTCATCTTTAAGTTAAGTCTAATTACATCCATTTATCTAATTTAGAACGACTACCAGAGCAGTTTAAAGATGGAACCTATATTGTGAAATGATAAATCAAAGCGCCACAATGTAAATAAACTGCCGTAGCTTAGCTTCTAATTAAAATAATTCGTTTTAATTACCCTTGTTGGGAAATATACAACTTCTCCATTCATTTAAGCCCAATTATGTTAGTGGATCTAAATTAGAACTAACATTGCAGCTGTTTAAAGTAACTAATTATAATACGCGTATCTCTGTTGTATCTACAGCATTACATAAATGGCCTAATACAACTTAAATGACGAATTTCGGCCAAAAGGGTTAATTTTACGAAAAATATGATTAGAACCGTTTCTGAAAGAAATTTTATTCTAAACATAATTGGTAACTAGTTTATCTTGGATTGGATGAACGGTTTAGGCGCTAGAAGAAAAAAACGGTTTTTTGGTCACCATTTGTCGACGCCATCTTGAATTCCGGGCTTAGGAGTACGAATTCGACGTGTCACTGGGCAGATTCAGATTCAGCATGCTCAAATTTGGTTAAAATCACCCGGTGCCCAAATGTCTCAACATTTGCCATTGAACTTATTTTAGAGCACCTTTTCTGGGAAAAGTCATCCTGTCTATGTGCTGCCTGCACTTGTGCGATTATGTCATATTGGAAAAGCAGCCGTAGCACTTTGGCTTTTCGTTTTTTCGTAAAAAGTCATTCTATAGAAGTTGTCCAAAATTCAATATTCTACAAATTTGCTACACATTGTGTTTTAGAAATATTGATATTTATCGAGATAACCATTTTCGGCGGCCATTTTGAAGACGCCATTTTGAATTGCTCGCTCCCACATGGAAATTGACCGTGGCTCCGCTTCTTAAATCAATCCACAATACATAAGGAGTGTCTGTGCCAAGTGATTTGCTTTTAGAATAAAATGCAAAGTTTGCCCTAACCTGAGGACTTAAGCTTTAATCCTTACTACAGGCAAATTCGGGATAGCTTTGAACCCACAGTCAAAACCGTGAAAACCCTTAAAGACGATGTCAACCGATTATTAAAATTACCAAAATTTATCAGATTAAGATAAATTTGTGTTCTTGACACAGATGCAGGGGAAAATTCAAGCGCATATCAAGAGAGATTCGTTAATGCCTCAAATCCCCACTACATCTCCAGCAAAAGTGCAGCCAGCATCGAGCACCTCGACTGCTGCTTCTACAATTTCCGATTTAAAGCCACATATTTTGGAGGCTATTCCTTAAAATTACAATAGCAGGGCTGCTTCAGTCTTAGACGCTTTTGAGACCAATCCTGAATTCAAGGTTAACGAAAAACAAGAACTCGTCATTGGGGAGAAAAATATTCAGGGATCTAATTTATCTGGTTTACTGAGACATGCCATAACTAATTTGAAAAGTGACGATAGTTTGGAAGAAGTCGACACCTTTAAAAAGCTACTTCAAGAGTCAAATGTGCCCAAATCATTTCTCAGCATCCGCGCCATTGTGCAGAAGCCAACCAGTTTATCACTTCTCTCCCCCTCAGGCCTCACTCTTCCACTTATAGCTCACCCCACCCCACACCCTGTTAAAACCCGACGACTCGTCTCCGTTCCTCCTCCCCTGCTACTCTTTCACCTAACTAGGAAGAGTTCCCTAAATTTTAAACGACAATAAGGGAAAATTAACCAATATTTTTCGAATGTATGCTATATATCACACCCTGCAGGCTTCGATAACGCCTTAAAATTATACAAAAAGGCACTTTCTGACGGGCTTCCCTTCACATTGAATGACGCGAAGAGATTTTTGGCTACCTCCGACGTATATGTAAGTCACAGACGGGTCGTAAGACGCTACCCACGGAAAAAAATTGTCAGCACCGGTGTGAACCAAAACTGGGAAGCGGATCTTATAGACGTGCAATCTTTAGCAAAATGGAATCAAAATTACAACTGGATATTGTCAGTTGTCGATGTATTTAGCTGTTATGCTTATGCTGTACCACTTAAAACAAAAAGTAATAGAGACGTTGTGGAAGGTTTTACAAAAGTTTTCTAGGAAGCCCGGGCCAGGCCAGTTCATATACGCTCAGATTTAGGAAGGGAATTTTTCGGGAATATTACTAAAACATTTTTTTTTTTTTAAATGAAGGTATTAATCTATTCTCAGCAAAACAAACAACCTACACCACGGGGCTATTATTGAGTGCTTTATACAGACAGCTAAAGCAAAAATGTGGAAAATATTTACATTCAGGGGAAATTACAAATATCTAGATATGTTGCCTAACATTTTGAAGGCTTGTAACGCGACCGTTCATCCTGCTATCAAAGCTTCCCTTGAAAGTGTCAAGCCTTACAACCAGTTTTATTTTTGGAAGAAATTAAACCCTCTAGCACAAGAGAAGAAGCCGTTTAGAAAGTTTTCCTTCGAACTGTGAGGATTAGTAAAATACGGCACACGTTTGCTAGAGGGTTCAAAAGTGGGTGGTCGAAAGAGTTATTTATAATAATAACAAAGATTTCCCAGACATCCTGAAACGTATTCGCTATCTGTTCTAGCTGGGGAAGAGATCGAGGGAAAAGTGTATCCTTACGAGATTACTTTGGCCATAAAAGAACGATGCTTATCATGCTGTTGAAAGTGTGATACGAACACAGGAGAAAGGAAAAAATAAGGAATATCTCGTTAAATGGTTAGATTATCCTTCCAAATTTAATAGCTGAGTACCTGCAAAAGATTTAAAATCAGGCCCCACCAACTAAAAAAAATAATGGAGAATGAGGAGGTTTATATGACGCTTCCTTCTAACCGCCGTTCGAATTCCCTGATAATAGTCTGACCACTATACCACTAATTTAGCCAGAAGGGTCGAGCTTGAAGGGCGGTGGACGGTGGCTGCAACCGAGTTCACATACCTGCACAGCTTTATCAGCTGAGTAACGAACAGATAGGGACAATACAAATCTCCAAAAATCCTTACAAACTTATTATTTTCCCCAAACTTCATACAAAAATTAAAGATGGAGGGTACGAACTAGGCGTTCTGATAGCGTTTTTAAACAACTACATAAAACAGAGTTTAGGGGACGATCCTCCTTAAGAATTAGGGGTAAACGGAGATGAAGGGTTGGTAATTTTCGCGCTGGCCCAAGATACTGAGATAATAATAGATGACAGGTTAAGCTTGTTTCTAGGATTCAATGCTGATGAGTACACCTATATTCGTTTCGGGGCTGAAAGCACTAATTACCCTAAAGATAAATTAGAACCACGCACAGAACACTGGTGGATCGAAGTGCGATCCGACCTCAATACAGCATATGAAAAAACTTATTACGCTGAAACCAGGCTACTATTTAAAAGCAGACAAAACGGTGCAAGATTTAAACTACCTTTTAGCTGAAAAAGACGTAAAAGTGGTATACCATGTGCTAACACGCTCAGTCGGTGTTGAACTATCAGACAGTATACAAGTCACTTTAAACGAGCCCGTAGGGATTTTACTTGGTTTTGGGGGTGAAAAGACACTGAAAAAAAGCTTGCTTGCCCCTTATCCTGTCGATTCAAATATAGGGCTTTACAGTATATGCATATACTCCAATATTATTGCTAGCGACCAGATTGTGGGTTCAGCCCTTGTACCTTTGTTGCGTGCCATCCCGGTGAGAGGATCTGACGGGGACGTCATTACTGAAGCTTTTCAAAATTTATATTACCGCCCCCTATTACATAACGAATTTTACGAAATTTCTATAATTCTTCGTGACGATGGTGGAGTTTCATCGATTTCAGTCTTAATGGAAGAGTAACCATCACGTTGCATTTAAAAAAATGGATTAAAAGGATGAAAATCAGGCCTTATACAAAAACTATTAATCACTGTTTTACACACTATTTAAAACAAGGAGGTATAAGTAAACCGGTTAAATATCCTAAATTTCAGGTTTCAAAGATTTCCTGAATATCTCTTATACAATTCGCTTATAAAAAAAATTTGCCCTGACAGTGATATAAACGTAAAAGCTTAATAGTTATTATTTTTTATTATTATAAAACAAAGTCAAAATGAAAATCCCGCCTAGAATTTCGCTGGCCACTGCTACTCCCATTATTGTAGCCAGAGTGGTCTGGGGGTGTTTAAGGGCACAAGATGGCAAAAAGGGTCAGGTTTGCTATACAATTTTATACGGTATGTAATACCTTTCGTGACTCCCCATCTTAAGGATATGGTGCTGAATACTGGGCGCTATATTTTAAAACAAGGGAGGGAATTCGTGGGGGACCTCGATAGGGGTGTAGGGTTTAAAGAAGCTGCAAAGACCAGGTTAGGGCAAGTTAAATTTTATTTTATGACTAATGTCTTGGAGCGCCGTCAGACAGGGACAGGTGTAAAACGCGATCAGCTTTATGCCCTATTTCCCCCTATGATCGCTCATAAGGCAAAGAAACGTAAAACAAGATGGAATGGTCCTTAGAGCTCCCTTGAAAACAAGAAGAGACTAAAACTGAGAAAAGTGCACCAGACATATTTGACTGAAAAAACTTGCGATTTCAACATGGCGCTTATTCATCACATGTCACCGGAATGTGGCACAGGTGGCTTTGAATTGTTTGACATTCCCCAACTACTGTGGATACAGAAGAAGTGCTACACGTTGAACATTTCCCGATTAATAGTCTACTCTTTCAGGCGGAGCCCCAATGGGCCTGTCAAAATAGGGCCTGTCAACAATTTGTTTCAGACCCTATTCCAACAAGTCGACGTGTATACCCCGGCTAACTTGCACATAAAGCAAAATTGGTGGGAAAAGAGCAAGAAATGATGGGTCGGGTATTGAAAGCTTCTTCTTTCGCTTGCTGTCAAAAATAAGGTTTTTAAGGCCTCAAGTAAAGAAAATGCTTTTAAACTTCTTCTTTCGAAAAACGAATGGTATTAATGTTATTAAATGATGGGTCCCCCCCCCCTTTCACCTCTACTCTCGTCCTACCTCGATCCTTTATTAACCCTAGATTCAAAAGTGGGGGATGGGCCCTCCAACCTCCCCCTTCTACCGCTACTCAGCCGGAAAGTGTGTGTGTGTGTGTGTGTGTGTATGTGTGTGTATGTGTGTGTGCGCGATATTATGTGTATTTGAGTGCGTGTACGTAGAAAAAGGGATGTACCCGAACGTTCGACGACGGGGGTTCAGTTAACGTAGAAACGAATTAGTGAGAGGGCATCGAACAAGGGCCGCTCGTGCCAGCCGAGGAAAAGCCAGCGGGCCGGAGCGGGACGGGTGCCACTAAAGAACCTCCCCAGCGAAGGCACGAGGGCCGGCCGGGAGGAGAAACGCTCGCCAGTCCGTCAAAAAAGTGAACGCTGGAAAGCGGGTGGACGGGGTGCCATGCGGGAAATCCTAACACGCCACGAAGCATCAGCCGTTCTGGTCGTGCCGAGCGGAAGGTGGCAGCGACGTTAAGGTGAAGGGTTACAATAATTTACGCTCGTGCCGGCGGAAGGTGCCAGTGACGTTAAGGTAAAGGGTTACTATAATAAAACTTCAACGAAACAACCTAACCTGTTTTTTTTATTACAGCCATTTTTCTATCATTGTGGGCATACAACAGGGGCTTAATGAAAAGGGAGGAGGACGTAAAAGAATAAAAGTACGGATATGGGGTAAGGGGGATGGAGAGTGACTTAATAGACCCAAGTCACCTCCACCCTACCAATACCCCTACCCCCCCCCTTTCATAAGCCCCTGTTGTATGCCCACCACTACTCTTAAACTAGTGGTATCTTAAATCTTCAAATCACAGATCCATTCCATCTTAAAGACGGTTTTACCATTTTCAGGAGGCTTATCAACCAAAATAAATGAATTTCAGATGCATCTTACGAATTTTAAGATGCATATGTTTTACAGTGTGGGAGCTACAACGAGTCCCAGTGGTTTTCAGCATCAGAGGATAAATAACTACGCGTCAAAAAAGTCTGAAATTTCTTTTGATCTGGAGACTTTGGTCGCCTGATAAAACAACGTCACTTAAGAATTCAGTTTAATGGTACATTCATGATAGGTGGCTTTCCTTCATGACTCAGTTGTACAACATTACTTCAGACACCTGTGTTTTTCCCTTCGTGACAAATGGTTTTATTACATTTGCTCCTAACCTGTGTAAATGTTGCAATAGCTATTTCATGTAGGATGCACACAAAAAAACCAGAGTTGAAAAAAGATGTGAATATAACGTTGTTATTTGCCTAATTAATAGTGACTATCAATTAGCTAATTTTACGAAAATTAATTCTTCCATGCGGTGCATAAAGCTGATGTTTTGCAGACAGTTGTAGTTTTACCGTGGGAAGTGCTGTTTGCTGATTTGGGGATTAGGGGAAGCGTAAGGGGATTACGGCATTTTGTTGTTTTACTTTTAGGGAGCAGGACCCATACTGGGTTATCATTGGCAACATTTTATTGTTGTGTTTTTTTTAGGGAGCATGAACGAACCCAAACTGGGTTAGTTGCCCTATGAAGAATAGAGGGACAATTTGCAACATTTTGCAACATTTCGAATTTGAATTTATTTCTCCAAGAGCACTGACCCGAAGTCGCGCGCTGTGGTACAGAACTATATGTAAATACACCAACAAACAAAAGCGGGCGAAAACACTAACAAACCCAGGAAAAGACAGCACAAGCCTGCGCTTCAATAACGCAACAAAGTACCGTATATTTATGCAATGACAGCAGACGAGAATACGCAGCACGGAAGAAGAATTGTTGCCTCGCACCGATTAATAATACGAGTTTGGTGGACTATTAGACAAAGATTAAAACACACTAGGAATCCGGCTGTTGCAGACATAGGGCCTTAGGCCTTCGGGCAGATGACCAGGAGTGGTCAACGCTCGTTAATCCCTTTAAAACACTAACCCTATAAGAAAAGAAAACGAAATAGCTTTATCTTTAAGTAAGATTTAACTGAACCAAAGCCAAAACAGCAAAGGAACATGAATAACTTTGCTGTAAGGTTTCAGATGATGTTAAACTTTGCTGAGGTGTTATGTCCACGTACAACCTCACTTTTGTCCTCAAAATGGAAACCTACTAAGGCCAACTAAAAAAGCTATTTTCATATTTTTCCTTTAACCTTCGAACTATTACTTTATATTTTTCGACCTAGCTTGGCCAGATAGTAAATAAGTAAATAAGGGACAGTTATACGAAAAATTATGCAATTTCGTGCAAGAGTAAAAGTAGGGAGCCAAACGGACAACTGTTGACAACCGTTCATTTATTGTTGTTGTTCTTCTTGGGGTGCCACCGTTTCGAAAAAAAGTACCGCACCTACCTAAAATTGGAAACATGATCTAAACCAGAAATTTCGGTCTTTCATCCTCAAAGACAGGGCCCCCCCCACATTCAAGTTAGGAGCCTGGGACTAACTACAACAGCGGACTTTTTACTGACTGAAATCGTAAAAAGCTTATTGTGTAATAATAATATGTGTGTATGTTATAATATTCGTCAGCCACAATTGTGCTTAACAGGTTGTTTCATTTATTAATCCGGGCTGCTTACGTTTGTAGGCGTCCCTGCCTAACAAGCTGACAAACTTGCACTACAGTGCTCCTGCTCCGTGCTCGTTGCCGTAGGATTGGAGTTGTTGTTTGTTGGGAGTGTAAAAATATTCACAGTACCCACAAATCGAGTATGTTACTCATAGTCATCAAAATTCTCAATAGCGAAAAACAATTTTTGTAAGCTGTGCGGGCCCTTCAGTGGCGGGCCTGGGTACAGCGGGTCCACCTGACCCCCCCCGTTGTGGGCACCCTGCTCAAAGAGAGCACTTTTTCAGTTGGTCAAGCCATTCCGGAGTTACGGGACAGAATATCTTTATTTGGGGCTGTGGCCCGGAGCCATGCGCCCACCCTAAATTCTGCAGACTATGAGTAACAGTTACGGGACACCATGACCTCTTTTAAAACCTAGCCTACTTAACAGGAACACAACTGTGATCTATGGAGCTTGATTTTGTTCAGCATATGTGACAGCACGCATTGTTGTTAAAAATTTGCAAGCTAAGGCTGGCATGCTCAATGGACTGCAGTGCGGGGGGGGGGGGAGACTCCTCCCCCCTCCACCCCAAAAAAGAAAAAAAAATGGAAGATTTTTTTGTATGGCGGGAAGAAGGGTAATTCGTTTAGACTTATTTATGCTAAATATTTTGGGTTTAAATAACGATATGCAGACTCAGTGTCTGTTACCGGCACCCATTTTAATTGGCGGGACGGGGAAAAAACACAACTATAACAACCACAAAAAACGCTGTTCTACACGTAGTTTGTGACGAGGGCCTGTGAGTCAGAATGATCACAATGTTGAGGAATTTAAAAATAAATGTAACTTACGGCTGTGGTCTCTGATGGGCAGTTATTACTTTTATTTCAAATTTTTAACGACACTTCGTGCTGGAATTGTTAAAAACATAGGCAGAATTATTGCCGGCGGCGTGCCAAAAAACCTAACCAGCAACGACACCGGGAGGTCGCGCGTAGGCAAGGCCAGCTAACATAAGAGTTGAGCCAGGAAGGAGCTATTATCTCAGCTGGCCTTGTGCAGATGACCACGATCATTCCTTTCAGTTGCTATCTAGCCTAACGTAAATGCCACATTACCAATTGTAGCATAATACACTCGAATACAATTTTTACTTTCGGAACAGTCCCACTTACGTTTCATAAAAAGTATTCATTAGTTTGTTAGGCCAGAGTTGCGTTGTAGTTGCGTCGATTCGTCGGATCGAGAACGACAGCCATGTTGATTTCCGAGATCACAAATACATGACGTCAGAGTCGGCGTATGAGCAGCCTAATTTATTTAGGAAAAGCGGTCTTCGGGTGATGAGGAGTCATACCATGCCGAACTCGCTTGCTAGCGTATAGGAGCTGATTGGGTAAATCAAACTCCAAAAACTACCTGTATCTGTATCTTTATTGAGCTTACAAGCCTTAATGCCACACGCTCACTCTAGCCTACTTAACATCTAACTAACTCTACCCCGTACAGACCATAACAAAACACAAGAAGCCTCCAGTGGCACTTGCGCAAACAAGGGAGAGGCACTGAATTGAATTTGTTTATTGAGCTCTGGCCCTAAGCCGTACGCCCACTAAAAATTTACAATACAACAAAAATGAACACAACTCCACTGAACTACCGAAAGTCAACGATGCCAATCAGAAAACGCCAACCACAAAGTATAAACTGAAAAATAAAGAAATGCTAACAATGCTGATGAGCCAACAATTATTCATCATCACTTTAAGGAAACGTGAAGAGGAAGTATTATCCTTATTAAAAAAAACAAAAAAATGAACTCGTTTGATGTTTAAGGTAAGGTTTAACTGATCCGAGGTCAAAACAGCAAAAAGCCTGTAAGATACTTCAGTGTGAAACCTTACTGCTGTATTCAAATATTTTTATCATTTTTACGTTTGCATACGATAGGTCAGCTAATGATTGGTGGGTGCATTCTACTTGGCTAAACGACATCGCTGGAAATGCACTGCAGGGGCTCGTCACAATATACGCATACGTGTGGGCTAACAAACAACGCGCGCATCAACACTATAGTAAGAGAAGAACGCGCATATTGTGACGAGCCCCAGTGGGAAATGTTTTAGAACTAATCGTTTTCGTGTGCTTAGCACAGTTCTTCAGGTAATACAGGGTTCGTGCGAGTCCTTCAAATCTGGAAATTTCCCGGAAAGTAATAATGAAATTCCATGCCTGGAAAGTGCTTGAAAATCTTGCAAAATGATATATCAGTAGGATGATGAACGGAATGTAGACGATGTAAAAGTGAAAAATTTAGCAAAGAAAGTAGTTAGTGTGTAGACTTACATTATTCTTCCTTTGTTCAGGCAAGACAAATTTTAAAATTTTGGCTATGGCTTTAATTGGGTATAATGGTTGTGGCAGTAAACCTAACCTTAAGTATGAAACGAGTTCGTTTTTGTTTTCTAATTCGTGTTATTTTGGCGTACCATGCAGTTTATATTAGACCTATCTTGTTTTAATGTTTTGTCATGTTTGTTAAACCTTACCGTAAACATCAAATGAGTTTGTTTTTGCTTTCTAATTCGTGATATTTTTGACATAAAAGCGAAACAAACGGTAAATAAAACCAATACGGAAACAAACCTTTTATTCTTGAGTCTACGTCTTGCAGCTGGCGTTTGATGATTGGGATGGTTGCATAACAACGATATTTAAAACATTGTAAAACAATCAATCTGATCGTTTAGAGCTCGCTAACCCCTGAACCACTTAAAAAGGACCTTATGGAAAGGGAACATCTACAAAGCAATACCTATAAAATGAACTAAGCACCACCAGATTTATAGGATTAATAGTTTGATCTGTAGAGAGCGTAGCAGAAACGTATCGTGCCAAGAATAACAAGCCCAAAACCAATTTCACGGTTGCAGCGCATAGTCCGGAGGAAATGTTTGTGAACGTTGCACGACGGGATGTAAAACAGTTTATTGTTGGAACTGAATCAAGAGGATGTGTACTTCACGATTATGAAGGGTACCAAACTTAAAACCTTGGGCATTAAAGATGGTGGACAACATGGCGCCAATCTTCACTACATTTTGCCATTTTGGTCCATTATGCTAGAACCGTTAGTGGTACACAAAAAATGGTAAAGGTTGCTTGCAGTAATGTATTCTATAATGTAGTCTTCATTCCTTTTTTTCATATCTCCTATAGTTTTCGAAAAAAAACGGTTATTTTGGACCATTTCGGCCATTTTGCGTTATTTAATGTCTATAAATATCTCAATTTACTAACTCACAACTTTCGACTGCTGTTGTAAAGTTTATAATTTAGGTGGATGACTCCAATTAGGTTGATTCGAAAGGTGGGAATGTCCTCTTTACACTAAGGGTAATTTAAAGGGACTACCACTGTGAGAAATCAAACTACACCCGTTTTACCAGGGGCTGGTATCACAGTCACTATTCGATTTTCGTCTTTCGACTGGTATTATGCCGTTTCTTGTTTAGGTGGATGACTCTAATTAGGTTCATTCAAAAGGTGGCTATGTCTAATTTGCATTAAGGGCAATTTAAAGGGTCTACCACTCTGAGGGGCCGAACTACATCCGTTTCACCAGGAGCTAGCATCACAGTCACCGTTCGATTTTTTGCTTATTTTCAACTTTCAATTGATATTCTGACGTTTCTTATTTAGGTTGATAACTCTAATTAGGTCCATTCGAAGGGTGGGCATGTCTTCTTTGCGTTAAGGGTAATTAAAAGGGTCTACCCCTGTTATTAATTTTTTTATTTCTTAAGTTTATTAAATGCTTTTTGTTAACGTTCAATTTGAGGGTACACCTTAGAATTTCCAATGAACCTAACTGGAATCATCCACCAAAATCAGAACGTGGCAACTACAGTTGAGAGTTGAAAATTAGCGAAATATCGAACGGTGCCTGTGATGCCAGCCCTTAGTAAAACGAGCGTAGCTCGGTCTCTAACATGATAGACCCTTTCACGTATCCTTGATACAAAGTTGACATCCACACCTTTCGAATGAACCTAATTCATCCAACTAAACAAAAAACTTGCAGTTGAATTGCAGTTGAAAGTTGAAAATAAGCAAAAATCGAATGATGACAGTGATACTAGCCCCTGGTAAAACCGGTGTAGTTCAGTCCCTCATAGTAGTAGATCCTTTAAATTTCCCTTAAATGCAAAGAAGACATTCCCACCCTTCAAATGAACTTAATTGGAGTTATCCACCTAATTTAGAACGGTCACAACAGCAATTGAAAGTAGAAAATAAACGTAAACTCGAAA
>JAHWFP010208225.1:36201-52662 GCA_023313725.1 Lithobius niger | reverse complement strand
TTTACTACATCGATCAATTTCAGGGAAATTGGCATGAACAGTAATTTTGTAACGCAACTTGTTGTGAGGCCTTACTAAATCGTTTTTTTTTTTTTTTTTAATTTCTAACTTTACTCCCAACCTCACAAACAAAATTCTTCGACATCAGAAGAAAAAGAAATTAAACACTTTTGTAGGGATAGTCCGATATTGATATCGGTTATCATCTGTATTTTTGTCCTATTGGTATCGGACCAATATAAGGCTTCCGATACAGATATTTGTTACGCCAAGAAACGCAACTGTCTTCCCTGCAAAACTGACACCAAACGCGGCAAAAGCAATAACCAATTGAGAAAAGCAAAGCCATTTGCTCAGTTTGTAATGAAAATGTAGCACGTGACAGTTCCAGTGCTCCAAGTTTTGCAACAACCACCTAAAATCTAACTGAGAAGATGAATGTACTGAAGTCATAAGTAGGAACCAGAGGAAAAATGATCTTGGTGCTGCACAGAACTTTTTGGACAATCTCAACAGTTGGAACCCATGCTAAACCAGAACCGAAGTTGTAATTTTTGTACGTAATTTAAACTTTTAGTCGTGATTTATTATTATTATTGGTATCGTATCGTATCGGTTTGCCCTTCATCGGTACCGTATCGGTAAAAAGTCATATCGGCCGATCCCTACAGTTTTGAATCGGACGATTCAATGCCATCTATCGATAAAAACTATTAGATTTTATCAATAATGAGATTTTATACGTGGGTTTTTTCAGGTTTTATTGGGGTTTTTTTCCCGGCTATTATTAGTTTGTTTTAGCATCAGTTCTAGTTCATGAAATGTTTTACAGGCGCAGTACTGTGGTTGTAAAACTTGGTTAAGTTGCCAAGATAATAATACAATCAAAATAACGCTCATTTTCACATCCACGAGACTCACATTGTTTGGCAAATTTTCGACAACTCCCTGTTGTCATCATCAGGCCTCCAAAGACTAGGGAGGCCTCAACAGGGAATTGTCGAAAATGTGCCAGACAGTGTGGGTCTCGTGGATGTGAAATGAGTTTTATTTTGATTGAATTTAAATTGGTTCTCATTTAGTTTCACAGCAAGAACTTTAACGATGTTTTTCGTGATAATAATACCATCACTATTGCAACGCACCACTGACACAATCAACATTCACGCATAAAGTAACAGCACAAAACTGGTAAATTGGTAATATTTTGGCAATGGCAAATGCATGTTCATGTCTATACTGGTCAAATGGTAGGGCCACATAATTCACTTCGTAAAGGTTGCGCTGTACGCTTTAGCCAAGGTTATTTATTTATTTTTTAAATTACGGTTACAAAATTAAAATGGTTACTCCAGCCTTAAAATATCTTTTATCGAGATATTATCGATTATCGCCATAATTTTATGAGTTTTATCGGGATAAAATAAAGTTTTGCATCGTGCCACCCCGAGATGGCTGAGTGGTAGGACTCCGGCGTTTGGTCTCAAAGGTCGCGGGTTCAATTCCCGCTCAGGCAGTCTGACACTTAAGTCCAAAAGGCAAAGTAAATAGGTTTGCATATGTACATGTAAGTTATCTCCAAACCCATATGTTTACGAAAGATCTTGCTCTTGCAGTCCCCCCTCAAACTACCTATACCATGTGCCGTGGCTGTTTGCTGTGACGTGCATGTCACATGACTGTGCTAGTCCAATCAGACGGCCAAACAGCCGTTGTTCTCGTTCATCATTGGCTAACTCATGGTGACGTCACGGCAAACAGCCATTGCGCGTGGTATATCTATTGGTTAAAACATACAAAACCTTCCAGAAATGACAGCTTATTCTAAGATTTTTTCCAACCGCTTCAATTAGGAATGCACCGAATATTTGGTAATTATTCGGCATTCGGCCAAATACTGATTTTGGCCGAATAGCGATATTCGGTATTCGACCGAATACTGATTTTGGCCGAATAGTGATGTTCTATTTTTGGCTGAATACTGATTTTGGCCAAATAGTGTTAAGATTTGTTGGTATACGACCGAATAATTTTTAGTATATATTTATGTAAGTGTGTTAATACATAAGAACGTTTAGCTAAGCATTTAGTTTTTGGGTTGTGAGGAAGTGTCTTCTGACATTTCTAAAAGAAGGAAAAATAATCAAATATGGTTAAATTACACGTATTACGTTAAGTATTCGGCTGAAGAATTTGGTATTCAGCCATTATTAGGTCGAATATGTAAATTGTTTGGTGCCGAATATTTGGTATTCGGCAGTTTAACTGGTTGTGTATTCGGTATTCAGCAAGTTAAGTATTCGGTTGTATATTCGGTATCCGGTATTCGGCAAATTTTGTATTCGGTGCATCTCTAGCTTCAATTCCCAACCCTTTCCTCCCCCCTCACCGGAATCGTGAGGGGGAGGAAGGGGGGGGGGGTGAGGTTCATTTACAAACGTTTACACGCGCCAGTTGGTCACCAAGCAAACGACGGACGATAAACAACGACGAAGGTAATCTTTTCGTTGTTGCAGCTGGTTTCCCAGACATTTAAATGAATTTGTAAAGTTAGCAGCAGGCTGCGTGAGCTTTGGGCAGGATTATCATCACAGAACTTGAGTGAACAAGACATTTAGTCGAGGTGTTGGGTCCGCAATGCTAACGCCCAAATAAACATCTCTGCCAAAAGCGGTTTGAGTTCACGGGCGTATTTAGACGAGAGCAGGAGACCTACGTAGGCGGTTTGAATTTCACGTTAAAGAGGAGGTGGCAACATTAAGCGCGGCTGCCCCGATTTCTTTAGCAAGCGAAAATACGCGACAATTTTTCTGAAATTAATTATGTAAACAGGCCTAAAATTTCCTGTACAGGTTTCGCCCGCCTCTCCGTTCTCGCTCAGGCCGTGTTAGGCATTTAAGTCCAAGAGGCAACGTGAATAGGTTTGCATCTGTTTTTAATAGTAAAAAAAAAATGGCATGCCTTTCTGAGTATCTGCTATTTACTAGTTTTTTTTTTTTTTAATTTTTTTTAATGCAAATAGAGGTCGTGCTGTATCCAAAATCCAATACTGATTTCCCAAAAAAATTCCCAAAGAAATTCAAAATTCCGACAGGTCCTAAAACATATAAAAAAAAAAAAACTCTTTTTCATTTGTTTACAATTTATCTTACTTTTAGTTAAAAATGCTTTGGCAAAAAAAAAACCCACAAATAATAGATCTAAATTTTTTTTATTTTTACATCATTGGCTAAACATGCTAATAAGAAGGTAAAAATACGCACTGGCTAAAATTATACACATAAAAATAATTACAGCGCAATGTTATGAGCCAGACGCAAAGAAACTCGGATGTTGTTCGATTATGCCTGTCATCGACTACTGTTGCTATGAGTTTTTCACGCTCTTTCAGCTTTGGGTTGATTTTTTGAGATGTAAACAGACTTGTGCTTCTGACTCCATTTTAGCAAATTCATTAACTGATTCAGTTTATAGTGTATTACTACTGTTAACTTTGCCGGTCACGAGTGTCGGTATTTAAACTATGGCGTAACTAAATTAATTAAAAAAAAAAAAAAAGTAATGCATTAAAATAATATAACCACTCAATTTACACCAACCTAATTTTGAAAATATGCAAACCACGGTGCTCCTGTGTTCCTGCACCCTGTATTGTTTCATAAGGAGAGTGGGCTTCCCCCGTCAAGCCTCTTCAATAGCATA
This sequence comes from Lithobius niger, assembly GCA_023313725.1. NCBI lineage: Eukaryota > Metazoa > Arthropoda > Chilopoda > Lithobiomorpha > Lithobiidae > Lithobius > Lithobius niger. Next base: position 48,960 of record JAHWFP010208225.1, on the reverse strand, counting down.
AGGGCTCATGGGTCTTCCCCATCAGTAATTATCCAGTTAGAATGACAGGCAAATTCGGCTATATCGGTACTTTTCGCCTCCTGCGATTTTTAAATGATTTTGGGCAAGTAGTCCTGTTTTTTGAATGTTGGATTTTTTTAGCTATCGGGATTTCAACTGTGTGATTAAGACTTGTCGGGATTTAGGCTGTCGGGATTTTGCCATGTCGGGCTTTTGACTGTCGGGATTTTGATCCGTCGGGATTTTGACCTGTCGGGATTTTGGTATCGGGATTTTGATTGTCGGTATTTCGACCGGACCCCCTCTACGCTACATCATGGCTACACCGACCAAATATTCAAAAATTTCGAAAAATAGGGCCCACTTTTTGGAATCAGAATAGGATTTTGGATCCAAAAAAGTGGGTCGCTCTTGCACTTGTTTTTTAAATTTAAAAAAAAATTGGATTTGACAAAATTACAGATTTTGCGTGTTTTTACAGACTACCTCGTACAATGCGAGAAAGTTGTTAAAGGGCAATTACATCCATTTTGACATACATGTTTGACTTTTGGATCACTTACACAATAACTAAACACAAGAATTGCCGTACGTTACTTACGTCCGATATAACAATTTAATTACTGCATCACCAAAACACGACACGGAGATCGCCATTGTTTTGCTAGAACGCTCAGAAATTAATGACGACAGATATCACTTTTCGATTTCGACTCGCAGCCGATTGAGATAGCTGTATTGACTGTGAGGAGCTCAAGCGTCTGGCGGCCTTAGCTGGCCGGCAGGCAGTGTAGTGACGCTTTATACTGATTTCACACTACTAAATTCGTCTCGCGCTCGGCGCGCGCTCACCATTTCACACTACTAAATTCGTCTCGCGCCAGCGCGCGCCGGCCGCTTATTTGCGAGCCAACTTGGCCGCTACAGCAAAGCGTGCTGGCGCGCGCCAGGGGATTATCCCCGCGTATTATCTATCTACCTGCACAAAAGACCTTTCTTCCTCGTGCTGTTCCCCTTCTCCTCCTATTGTTGTGGGATAAGGACTGCACGAGTCACCCCTCCGCTAGATGCAGAAAACACGGCCGCTACGAATTTTTAAATGTGAAATCCGAAACGAGCTGCCCAGGGCTGGCTCTCATTCGAGGCGCGCCGTGGAGCGCCCGGGCGCGAGACGAATTTAGTAGTGTGAAATCACTAAAAGCTCCACACAGTTAATACAGCTATCTCAATCGGCTGCGAGTCGAAATCGAAGAGATTCGTCTGTCGGCATTAATTTCGACGGGTTCCAGCAAAACAATGGCGACCTCCATATCGTGTTTTGGTGATGCAGTAATTAAATTGTTATATCGGACGTACGTAACGTATTCTTACCGCAATTCTTGTGTTTAGTTATTGTGTAAGTGATCCAAAAGTCAAACATGCATGTCAAAATGGATGTAATTGCCCTTTAACGTTTTTATCCAATCGCATTTCATTTTTCAAGTGTTTAATGGTTGATAACAGAAGAGAGTTCGTGCGAAATATCTCCGTTTTTGCTCGCGTTTGTGGCGCAATCGTTTGATTCATTTCACTCCTTTCGAACATTTTTTTCTTTGATTCATTAATTTTTTTAAATTCATTAATTTTTATTCATTTGAATCATTTGACTCCTTATTTTCCACTTCATTACACTTTATCTTCAATGTTAAACAGCACCTCTATACCATGCGCTATGGCTGTTTGCTGTGACGTCACCATGAGTTAGCCAATGACGAACGAGAACAACGGCTGTTTGGCCATCTGATTGGACTAGCCCAATCACGTGATGTGCACGTCACAGCAAACATTCATTGCGCGTGGTATAATATCAACATATTCGTCTTTTTTTTTACCAGTGGCAGACGGTTTCGCAACACTAACTAAAATCTACGCAAATGTCGCAAAGTTATCTACGTATGGGCAACACGAAAATAATGAGTGGATACGTCCTTTTGAGGACTTCATAAACATTCCCCCCCAAATTCTCACAACTAACAATTTGTGCCTCAATACGCTCAAATCGGCCGGATTTAGTGACAAGACATTTGTGTGCTCACCAGTGAGCCGCTTATTTTACAATACACTCTGAAAAGCATTACCATTAGCATCTCCGAGATCTACTGTTGTGTGACGCCGTACGAACTTGGCTACACACTAGCGTGTTTCTAGATGTATCAGTCGCGACCAACTTGATACCAAGAGAAAACCTTATTATGGTTTATCTTGCGACACCAATTCGGATTGGATGGGTGAAATACCAGTTTATTAATCTGCCCTCAACCGTAGATCGGTCACAAAGTGGATAAGGATCAAAGGGAAATCTTACTAACAATCTCTGAAGGAAATTCTTAGAAAAGCCGACTCAAGCAAATAAACGAAAGGGGGAGGATGGAGGCATTGACGTCACCATCATTTACATCCCATCATCCCAGCCAGTATAACAAACGGCCATCAAAATGTATACTTTTGTAAATCTTGAGGCATCCACCGGCTCATCATGATCAAGTCCTATTCAAGGAAAAACGTCAACATCAACCCGATAATGAAGTACAGGCAAAGCAACGATATTTCTCAATCGTTTTCGAACTAAAAATAAACGTCGTTAGTGTGTCGAGCAGATGGTAGACACACAAGACGAGACAGAAATAGGACAACCAAGTGAAAACATATTTTAAAACCCCATAATTTGAACGTTGTGAATTTCAATGTTGTAGGATACAATACTGAGACCTAAAAAAAAAAAAAACCTTGTTACGGTACTTGAATATTTCGCGAATAACAACAACAAAAATTCTGTAGCTTAAAATTCACGGAAACTATAGGACTCCACTTTTTTTCTAACGAAATTTTAGACAGCCCTGGTACACGGTTCGGCCTTTCAAAGAAGCGATATCAACAGACTAAAATGTTCGCCAAGTTAACCTCACCCACGAAGACGTCACACGTTAAAGGCACATGCATCCTTGTTGACTTTCCTATAAGACTCAGTTTTGCGACATTAGTTCAAACTTATGTAAATGTTGCCAACACGTTTATTTTCTTGTTTATTTCTTTCGTGCGAGACGATTTTGCGACATTAACTCTAACCTGTGTAAATGTTGCGTAAGAGTTTCTCAACGGGTCGCACGACATATCGGAAGGATTTATGTGCCTTTAAAGAGGGAAAAAAAACTTAAAACATTGCTACCAACGGAAACAGATCAAGTTTTTCATGTAACTTTCAACTAATAATACGCAGCGGTATTAACTTGGCGAATGTTTTTTTTTCTGTTGGATATCACTCCTTTGAAAGGCCAAACTATTCTGAACTTGGCGGTAATTTTACCAGTTTTGGAAATTTTGATAAAAGGGGTAATGTAATTGAAGCGGACAGCGAACACTTGTTTTGAAGTATAGAGCTAAACTTTAAAATTTTCAATTTTAGTCTTCTGTACAGCCGTACCGGCTGAGAAGCCTGTTGCAACGACTTTGTCCATCCGTCCGTCGCTTTTTTCAACTTCGCAACGGTATCAGATATTGACGACCATTGTTTACGTTAGATTCAGTGTGAGAAGTTCGTTAAATAACATGGCAAATTAAAACATCGTTACTTCCTTATAGCTATAATAGAATTCTTCCACGTACCTAAATTAAATAATAACATTTGATCGTCGAATTAAAACAAATGGATAATAAAAACAAATGGATTTTAGCTTCGTTTAAAATAGTCTCGTCGCATTGTTGCATGAATGAATAGGCTTATCGTCGAATCAAATTCTCCATTAGGCCTATATCTGCTACTTACGAAATTAAAACTGCATTTTTAAAATTAGGCCTAAAAATGAAAATTAGCCTAAAACCATGGCAACGCCAAGTTGCTACGAGTCGCTGTTGGCGTTATTAACAGAGTCTCTCTCGTCACTTCCCTACTACACCACTGATAGGCTACGTTGTGCTTTACGTTGTAACACTGCACCTGTGTGTCTGTAGGTGCACCGTGTTGCAAAAATGAATAGGCTTACTATACAATCCATATCGCCGTTAGCTCCGTTATGTAATTGTGTGAATGTAAGCACGTTTAGCTAAGCATTTACTTTTTGGTTTGTGAGGAATTGTCTTCTAACATTTCTAACAGAAGAAAAAAAATGATCAAATATGTTTAAATTACATGTATTCGGTCAAGTATTCGGCTGAATAATTCGGTATTCGGCACAGAACCGAATAATTCGGTATTCGGCCAAATATGTAAATTGTTTGGTGCCGAATATTCGGTATTTGGTATTCGGCAGTTTAACTATTCGGTTGTACATTCAGTATCCGGCAAGTTGAGTATTCGGTTATATATTCGGTATTCGGCAAGTTAAGTATTCGGTTTTATATTCGGTAAATTTTGTATTCGGTGCATCCCTAATCTCATTCCAAACAAAGTACACTCAAGCCTTGAAGCCTTGAATTTTCGGTTTTCAAATTTAATGCTTTTCAAGGACTTCAAGGCCTTGTACGAACCCATTGGGTTTCAGTCTGAAATTGTGATTTTCGTCTTCAACCACCCCCGTCCCCCTTTCAACAAGTTTTTTGTTTTGAACCGTTCCCGACTTTGTCTACCGATTTTGTCCGAGTGGAGCTCGGTTGTCAGAAGAAATGGCTTCGGTTGACACACTATTTCTATTAGTTTGGTTAATTTTATACCTAAATCAATATTACAGTTATGGCATTAATCTCATTCCAAACAAAGTACACACAAAATTCGAGGCCGTTTCAGGGCTCCGAAAACAAAAACTTCACGGTTTTTGACGCCTTGAATTTTTGGTTTTCAAATTTAATGCTTTTCAAGGACTTCAAGGCCGTGTACAAACCCATAAAGTTTCAGTCGGAAATTGTGGGTTTTCGTCTTCAACCACCCCCCTCCCCCTTTCAAAATTTTTTTTTTGTCTTGAACCGTTCCAAGTCTACCGCTTATAGCACATTTCCTCCCAAGAGTAGCCCAAACTTCACATGACTCAAGACAAATGAGCGCACGCGTGAGGCCTGTACGAGTGGCGTTGGGCCAGTCCTTAGCCATCCAAGAAGAGAGAAAGAGAGAGGTGGTGCGTCATGCTTCATTTCCTGACAATCCCTTTCCGTTTTAGCAGCTTTCACTTAAAAGACGGTTGGTACAAAATTTCGTTTCTCCGTCGTCCGGTTTGTCGGTTGATTCGTTGCCCCGGCAACTGTTTACTGCCAGCCAATCGGGGAAGAAAACACCGAAGGAAAAGACGGCTTTATTTTTTCTTCCTCCCCTGTTCCGCCCGTCACACCGTTAGGGAACCAGCTGATGTCCGCGATAAATTTTCCGGGGCGACACTTTATGGGGCTCCAAAGAGGACGCTCGCCTTTCTGCTAGCGTCTTAAAACGCTACCATTTAAACAGCTGGCCCGGATGAAGCCATCTGCGGCCTCTTGAACATCGAATAATCACCTTAACGTAACAGGGACTCGCAAGCTGCGACCACTTCACACTGGTTTAACGATAATAGTGTTTGTTCACGTAAAGCTCTTTACTGCTACTGGCAACACTGCAGAAAATCGAAAAATTCAAAGTTAGAGAGTTTTGATTTAAACAGGGTTCAGACAATTTTTTAATTTTCAATTTCCCTGACATTGCAAGGTTTTCCAGGTGAATCCAATGTGTTCACAAGATGTTTAGTTAGAAAAACAAGGCAGTAGTTGGTGTTTTTATTAATATTTGTTTCGTACAATTATCCAATATTCCAATCCAATATTCCAGAAAATAGCTATTTACAGGTTAGTCCAGACGGGACTAAACACATTTTCATCATAGATATTGGTACTATCCTAAGATTTGGTACATTGAAGATACAGCTACAATGCTTGAACATTTAAAGAACACATTAAAATGTTTGCTACTAGCCTAGGATTTTGTTCCCGATCGGCTAATTTAACGGAACTTACAGATCAGACATCCTTCTTTTCCCTGATTTTCCAAAAAATTTCCCTTGTTTTCCCCGAGATTTATGCTCTATTTTCATTTTCCCTCCGATTTCCAGGTTCTCCATGTTTTGTCTGAGCCCTGTTAAACCACACTTTTTTAATTTCAATGTTTTCTTTTTTTTTTCATTTTTATTAATTATAAAAAAAAAATATAGTAGAAAAGAGTAGGGCCGACTTTGCCCACGCGCCCAGTGAAAAACTAGAAAAAGATGCCAATATTTCGGCTTCATTGCGTAACTAAGCTTTAGTAGGCATTCTGCGGTAGGCCCAAAATCGGATAATTTGGTTTTGGCACGATGAAACACAGAATAAGGACAACAGCACTTGAGCATGCCAAAAAGGCTTACAATTTTTGATCTAAACAAGAATGCCTATACTAACGCCTAGTTACGGGCCTATATGAAGTAAAGGCACGTAATATTGGATCTATGGCTAGTGCTACACTAGAAGCATGGGCAAAGTCGTCCACTACTATGATTTTCTGCTGCAATTTATATATTTATATATACTTACGTATGCTAATACTTAAATATATTATATATATATAGCCTACAAAACAAAACAAAATAAGTTAAAAACAAAAACATTCAATAAAAAAATCATATTAACGTCAAATAAATCTGATTCTTTTTATTTATTTTTTTTCAATTTTCTGCAGTGTTGCAGTAGCAGAGCACTTTACGTCACAACGTAAATGTACACTTATCATTAAACCAGTGCCAAGAGCTGTTGCAGCTTTCAAATCCCTGTTAGGTTAAGGTGATGGCTTCATCGTAGCCAGCAGCTTAAATGCAGCGGTTTAAGACAAGCACGAGGGATCGCTCAAGAAAAACTATCGCCCTAGAAATTTACCGCGGACATGAACTGGTTCCCTAAAAGGTGTGGTGTGCCGCAGATGAAATCTGCCCCACTCTTTTTACTACTGGATAAGCGTGGAACAAAGCAGATGGAGCGAGCGATATGGGCGAGTTCCAATTAAAATCTGATTTCAAATCAGAAGAACAGAGCCCGGCTAACTAGTCGGGTTATTTTACCAGGGTTCAGACAATTTTTAAATTCTCAATTTCCCTGACATTTCCAGGTTTTCCAGATGCATGCAATGGCAATTTCCAGGTGTTTATAATAATGCTTAGTTAGGGAAACCGGCAGTAGCTAATATTTTATTAATATTTGTACGAAAATAATCCTTCATCGTAGAAAATAGCTGTTTAGAGAGTAGTCCAGGCAGAACTGAACATATTTTCATCGCAGATGTTGGTACTGGCCAAAGATTTTGTTTCTGATTTGCTAATTCAATATCACTTATGGATCAGACACAAATGTATTTTTTCAAATTTCCCTGTCTTTTCCCCGATTTTCAAAAAAATTTCTTGTTTTCTCTGAAATTTCCCTGAGAATTTGGCTCTATTTTCTTTTTCCCGCAGAATTCCAGGTTCTGCAGGTTTAGTCTGAACGCTGTTTGTGCACAAGTGTGACGATTTACTGCGAAAATTACTTCAAAGTGAGGTTCAATTAAAACCAAAGGTACTTGAATTAAAATCTCTTACATTTTCTTCTTTCTTATAGTATTCAGACTTCAACTGGCCATTATACATAAAAACGTACGTACAAATGTAAGAAGCATACACAGCCCGTTTGCCGCCGTACGTTCTAGGCTAGATTATGAACCTAATTGAAGACGGCTATTTAATTTATTCCATATTTTCATTTAAGAACACGAGTTTAGCTACCTTGTCCACAGGATTCTATATAATGTAGAATTAAGTTTACCAAATTATTTTTTTTGTTGTGGTTCAGGCAAACATGACCACTCGGCATTCTTCACTTCTACTTAAAATTACTAACCCCCCCCCACTATCAAGCATTGAGGAACTCCTTTGCTCACCTACACTTACAGCTTTGGAATCCTTTACCTCAGCACATTGTTTTGGCTCCCTCCATAACATAGTTTGAAACAAAGCTTGGTCGCTTCTACAAACAGTGGTACTATTTATCAATTTGATGAATAATGCGAGAGATGGTTTTTCATTTTATATTTTTGTAATGCTATTGTTATCTGTTACGTTTTTTAAATTTTTGGCTGGCAATGAAAGGTTCTTCTTACTAGTATGATCTGACCTGAAACTTGTTATACTTTGGCTTTGTTGTTTGCCTTACTAAATTCCTGTACGGAAACTATTAATTACTCGTTAATAAAATTACAAACAGTGCTTTGGATTTCTCAGTACCTAGCTTGGGCAGCACCAGAAATATTTCAGCCGAAGCCGATGTCGGTATCAAGCTATAGTATACCCTGGTACTCGGTTTTCTCCGGTACTTGTGAAAAAGACTGTATCCGGTAGTATAGGGCTGTGGTGTCAACACCCGATTTGAATAGTAACAACAAATTTTTATTGAAAATGTGTTTTGTTGACCAGGAAAAACTTTACTGATCCCCACCGATTTAAGCTTAACGAACGTTTCATGACATAGACCTATTTGATAAAAACCCATCTTCTAAAATTTGTAGTAACATGCCATCCAACAAAAAGGCTATTTAGCGCCTTTCTTAATGTTAAAAACAATGGACGGAATTTGGTACCGTTTTAATGGTACTGTGAGAACCGGTTTGCCGCCCCCAACACTAGCTAGCCATAATGAAATATAAGCAATTGAAGCATTGCTTAGACGCTACTATTTACAGCCATCTTGAAACAGTTTCAAAGCTTTCGGCACAAAATTTGTAAAATCAACAACCGAAAAAAGTTATAACAAAAAGAGGCCCAAAATGCTTTCTAATAATTAAATACGGTCTTAAAGAAGTTAGGGATCGAACGATACATAAAAATACCGATCCGATACCGATATTTTCCCCTCACTCCGATCCGATACAGATTCCGATACACCGATAACTATTTTTTTTTTAAAGTCAACAGGTAAAAAAGTCAAACTTATTCGTAGATCTGACCATGAAAAAACCCAGTCCACACTGCAGAAATGCCTAATTGAAAAAATCCAACAGTACGCACGCGTTAAATTCACCGAGACGCTGCTGTCCAGATGATGTCACGCGATGCGAGCGGTGCTATACAGGAAAGGTTTCTCTCAAGCTAGGTAGAATAGCCAGTGCTCACGGAAGATGGTGACGTCGTATCGGCAAAAATATCTGTAAATAAATACCGATACAGAACCGATACCGATGCACGAAAAATACCAATAATATCTGTAAATACCGATACCGATTTTAATATCTGTCTATCCCTAAAATAAATTAACAACGTCACGTCCTCCCTTTCAACAATGCGCAAAGAGGAGCACAACTTGGGAGGAATAAACGGGGTAGAAAGCCAATTGGGCTCGATGGCTGAGCGGTTAGGACTCCGGCCTTTGTTTTCAAAGGCCGTGGGTTCGATTCCCCGCTCAGGCAATCTGACATTTAAGTCCGAAAGGCAGCGTAAATAGGTTTGCATCCGTATTTATTTGGAGGGGGAAGATAGTATGGTGACAGCACTTGGTCAGCTGCCCCTTCTAGTACAGTTGCAAGCACTGCACTGCGTCTCTTGTGTAGACAAGCCCAACCCACAAGTTATTGTTCACAGAAGAAATGCACTCAACCGACCAACTAGTTGTATTTATTATTTTTCACCTTCGATTTTTTTGATTTTAAGGAATTCAAATGTTGTATACGAATCCTAAACTTTTAAGACATGGTTTCCACTGTCCTTCCACGTGAATCGTATGGGATGGGTCGGTAACCCAAACAGATTCAGATTGTATGTCGGTTTTTCATGCGGTGTTAGACAAATCAAGCATTGCGATGACTGTTACGTCGGTGTTGACGTAATGCGATTTCTGCCCAGTGCTCTGAATGTCAAAGTGAAGAAATTCAACCAAGCACGGGTAAACGGTGGGAGTAACTAATTGACTCTCTTAGGGCGCGTTTACGCAAGGACAATTTTCTCGCCTACTAGCTTTTACTTGGTCAATAGTAAATCTGCTGGCTCTGCTTCTCGCCTTTGTCAGAGAATGCGGCTTTCGAGTTGTCTATACGTAGTAACCATGGCAACAACGTGGACGCAAATTTTCTCCTCGTGCCTCGCGACACGACGTACGATGATTGCAACATAGCAGCGTTGATTTATGACACCAAGAAAACAATTTTTACTGCAGTACAAGACGACGAACAGATTCCTGAATACCGGCATTCGAAGGTTTGTCTTCGAATCGATAATTCAGAAATGGACGCCATGTTGGGAGTAGCTATTTATTCTACCGTCGTCTGATCACTGCTAGAAGCTGTTTTTTCAGCGAGAATAGCAAATTTTGGAAATAGCGTGAAATGGCAACAATGTTGTAGCAATGTTTAAAATGACTGTTGCACTTTGTTCTTTGTTCGTGTTGTTATTTATAATACATTTAATTTGTTGCATATTACCGCAATCATTTAATAGAAACGGGAAATTAATCGTAAATAAATAACGGTTGCCTAGCAAATAGCTTTCGGCGAGCGAGAAGATCTCGTTGCGTAATCGAGCCCTTAGGATACCAAAAGAATAATTTGTTGCTTTAAAAATTTTCTAGTAATTATCATTTTCAATTATAATGACAGCAAAGCACCTAGTCACACAAAAATAGTAGAGGAAAATGATGCCACAGCCAATGATGCTGCTAAAAGTGAAAACAAGAGCCAGTTGATAGCGAGTAAGACTACAAAAAAAAAAAAAAAAAAAAAATAGAAAAATCGAGTGAAGTGGGAGAGGGTGGCAGAAACCGAAACCGCAGTTGAAATTGACCCATCCTTAGTGAATCGCACACTTTAAATTGGTTCAAATCAACGATTTTTTTTTTTTTTTTGGTCGATTTGAATCAGCCCACACTGCTTGCAGTTTTGCATTCTTTTCCAGATGGGGCAAGGTGGTTTGCTGGTTAGCATGACAGTCTCATGCGCCAGAGGTCTCGGGTTCAAGTCCAGCCTCAACAATCCCTGGCATTTTCGGGAAGAGAAGGGCCCTGTGACGTTTCGTGCTCACCTGTAGATTGTGGCATGTAAAAGAACCTAGGAATTACCGATAGGATTTAGCTAGCAAAATTGTCCCTCTCAGGCGCCATGGCTTCGGCTGGGAGCGCGTCAACAGCTAAAGCATTCTTTTCCCGAGAAATGTACATCACAAATTATAGTGTCCACGGCCTATCTTGAGTTCGCCACAGAACGAACACAGATAATCGATTGTATGTTTTTGGTATTAGAGTGCCTTGTTGATATCCATCATGGTAACAAAAACAGTGGCGGCCGGCGATTAAGGCCGCCTCCTCCAGGAAGACGTAGCCGCTCAAAAAACACTGCAGAACTCAAGATACACCACGCAGACAATAAGCTTGACTGATACGATCGTATTTCGGTACGATTTTCATGTACACCGACGAGATCTCATGTACCCCATCGCAAGGTCAACTTGTTTGCAGCGGTGGCGGTTGGCGGTATTGGTCTCACACTGGGCTCAGATTCGCTCGAGTTGCTGAATCCTCTTTCGCCGATTACAATCGGTGTCTTAATTTCGGTGAAAGTTGAATTCCAATTTCGCTGAAGCCTTTTTTCTTTACAAATAACACCAGAAACCGCAACTAATCACCAATTCCTTCCAAGTAGAATGCTTCTTTAAAGGTACTTTCCTCCTGGTTGGCCTTCCTGTATGGCTCCGTTTTGCAACATTACTTAAGACGCATGTAAATGTTGCATTGGTATCCGGATTTCCCCCCTATTTCCCCCCTAGTAAGAAACAGTTTTGCTACATAACCTACGTAGAAGTTGCAAAAGCTATTTAACGCAGGATGCTCGAATATAGTGAAAAGGCATGTCACTTTAACCCGACATAGGCCACTTTAACATAGGCCATGTCAGTGGTAGGACTCCGGACTTTGGTTCCAAAGGTCGTGGGTTCGATTCCCCACTCAGGCAGTCTGACAGTTAAGTCCAAAAGGCAACGTAAATAGGTTTGCATCCGTATTTATTTAACACTTATCGAGCCCAATTGGCTTTCTGTCCTGTTTATAACGTTTAACCTGATACATTTCTGAAGAATATTTTGATTTGGCATAATGGGAATTCCCCTTTCGCCGAACATGTAGGAAGGGCTTAATTTTTGGAAAAAAGTGAAAAATTGTCGGCGAAACAGGAAGCCACGGATCCCCCAGAGAAAGTTAATTACTTCCGTGAGGCGACACACTCGGTTAAAATGGTTGCAATTCTCGAGATCACAACTTTAAGTGAATTAGATAAACATGATGTGTCAAGAATCCGTTAACCAAGATTGGTATGTTTCTTTAATACGGCAGCACCAAGAGAGCAAATTCAGAGAGCCCGGTTGGAAAAGTTATCAATAATTTACCCAACTTTAATGCCATTAATTTTGCCGCTCGAGAGAACGGAAAATCGGGTTCACCGCAGAAATTTGAATTCTGCATTTTTAAAGTAGAACGGAAACGCAGTAGCCAGCGGCTTAGCCTGCGGGAAAACAGCTAAATTAAAAGAAACCTAACCAGTAAAACATAACATATTCAGCAGAAGGGAAAACATTCAGCAAAAAACACGGAAAAACATCAGCTTCATCCCAGTTGCATAATTTAAAGTTGCCTTTTTTAACACTCCTAAATACAATAAGACCACCCACCCGTCTAGTGCTGTGAGTGGAAAAACTTCCATGTGACTGGAAAATTTTCAAGATATGGAAAAATATAATTTACACACAATATATACATATATTTTTTTTATTTCTTCCAGGGACGACATTGGGG